>CM019173.2:38943356-39174503 GCA_009739505.2 Apolygus lucorum
GTGAATCGCAAAACAGGCCTAATTTCCGTTCAAATTAAAGCTGACCGAAATGCGATCGATGTTTTTCTTCATGTTGGATGGTTGATGGCTCTGCAGACGAGTGATCTATATAGAAAAATAAAAAATAATGAACCATTGTTTAATAATTTGCAGCGTTTTTGTATTGTTCAAACTAGTTCTTGCTACATCACAGAGAACGAATTTAGATAGATTTATTTATTGCTACCATACATGAGTACATCAAAAAAGTCAAGTGAAGCTATAATTATATGGAGACCCAAATAAATACTGGAAGATGTCGCTTGGATACAACACCAGACATACTTAAAATGTGGTTGTTCTTGCCTGCAGAACGTATTATGACTGCTTTTCTAAACAGGGTGTAAGCCTAACTGGTCTGCCATACGGTACCAGTCGATTCTACAACTAATTTGCAACAAAAAATGTCTCGTAGCGATTTTTTTAAAAACCCTTCGTTTTCGATTTATTTCAACTTTAAACATTTTTTTTCGTGATTTTGATCTTATGTCAATAAATTGGTCATAACTCCGTTAATTAGCTATGTAAATTACAATTTGAGGATACAGTTGGAAAGAGCATTAAATTTCCTATCGGATAAATGCCTTAACTTTTTTTTGAGTCAAGGTTTGAGACATGAAAACGTCCTCTAAAAAGAGAATTTTACGTAATTTTGGAAACCTCGCATTTTTTCAATCTCAAATTAAACTACGAGAACCCATACTTTTTCAAGATGCAAGAAGAGTTAAAACTGCGCCAGAATCTCAGCTTTCCAATGGTATAATCAAAACATATTCTACAACCGTATTTAGGGGAGAAACTCGGGTTTGAACGCGGAAAAACGTGCATTTATTCAACGAAATCGGCGCTCCGCCTAGTCGATCTGAGGGGTCGGACGATAGCAGTGGGTGGGTCGGCTCCGCAGTAGACCGCGAGGCCTCCAGAAACAGGAGGCCAGAGCGCTGATTTCGTTGAAAAAATGCACGTTTTTCCGCGTTCAAACCCGAATTTCTCCCCTAAATACGGTTGTAGAATATGTTTTGATTATACCATTGGAAAGCTGAGATTCTGGCGCAGTTTTCACTGTTCTTGCATCTTGAAAAAGTATGGGTTCTCGTAGTTTAATTTGAGATTGAAAAAATGTGAGGTTTCCAAAATGACATAAAATTTTCTTTTTAGAGGACGTTTTCATGTCTCAAACCTTGACTCAAAAAAAGTTAAGGCATTTATCCGATAGGAAATTTAATGCTCTTTCCAACGGTATCCTCAAATTGTAATTTACACAGCTAATTAACGGAGTTATGACCCATTTAATAACATAAGGTCAAAATCACGAAAAAAAGTTTAAAGTTAAAATAACTCGAAAACGAAGGGTTCAAAAAAATCGCTAAGGACATTTTTTTGTTGCAAATTAGTTGTAGAATCGACTGGTACCGTATGACAGACCAGTTAGGCTTACACCCTGTAGAGTCTGGCTCCCTCGATGAATATCTGGTTAGCTTTAGAAGAGTAAATCCATGTTTTGAAGTCTAGAGCCTTCTACTCAATATTCAAAATTGTTAATGTTCAACCAATCTTTTTGCGGTTTCTTCCACTCTGGAATTTTGATTGGTTTTCCAAAATTTTCATATTACAAGGAGGAAACATTGTCAATCAGGGTGATTTGTGAACAGGTATGAATGAGATCATCGCGCTTGTTTCCTATTAAAATGATGTCATCTCAATTGACAGAATGTGCTGTGAAACGCCCTTCGGGCCGCTTTCAATCACCAATATGATATCCACTCTCCGCGGGACCCCATCGATTGTCATATAGATGACAAAGGGATCGATAAAGTGGTACCTGTTGACGCGAGCTGCCGCATAACACGTTTCCCAGAGTGTTCGCTTCTCCAGTCTCGTCGCTTCCAACCCTCGACTGATAGCTCCCCTCCTGGTCCATCACCAATCCTTCACCATCCCGACCCTCTCTGGTTCCAAACCCCACGCACGCACGCACCCTCTCTCCCCGAACTGAGTCTTGTTTAAGATCGATATGCCCAGACGTACTCCGGGACGCTCTTGAATCCCAACTGGACAGGGGAAAAGTTCGATGTAGATTTCGAACGTTTAAGAACTTATACGAAAGTTTGGCCTCACTTAAACCGTACACGTGTTGAAATGAATGTTGTTTCTTACCTGAGGATTAAATTCACACCTTGGCAACCTCCCTATCTTGAAAACATATTGTTTAGTAATGCATGCATTCCAGAGGACGTCTCATGGGAGAAGCATTAGGTCAATTTGAACCAGTTGGTAAGCGATAAAACTGTTGAGTAGATGACATTATAAGAAGTTGTTGATATTTACGATGTCTGAAAAACTGATTGTCTTATATTGAATTTTAGATTTGATGTGTTCAAATAAGTTTGGTTGTTAATTTTTTGGAAATATGGTGCCTGCTGCTATTCAATCACGGATTTCTGTACAATAATATTTTTATAATATTATTATAAAATAATATTATAATATTATTATTATTATAATATTATTATAAGCAAGAAATAGTGGTCTCCCCCCCATCATTATCCACCATAGCATTTCTAGCGACATGGGAGCCTCGACTTTAAAGAGCATTTTAAAATCCATGATCTACGATACCCAACATGCAAATTCGAGTTCACCCCCCCCCCCCACAACCATTGGTGCCAGTCTGGCTCCAAAGAGGAAATACGTCGTATCGTTGAAATTTCGTATGTTAGTTTTGGTAGGCATTTCGTAGTAGTTCACATCCGTAGTAGAAGTGAAACACAAAAAAAAACACGAAATGTGCTGTTCATGGTGTCCTGGCACCATGGTGGCACCACTATTAGTTTCATGATGGTACAGAAAATAATTCTTGAAAAAAAAGTACAATGCGGATTTTCCCTCAATTTCAAAGCTTGGGTACAATTATTAAGTTATAAAAAAACGAAATATTGAAAAATTGGATGTTTTGTGAATATTATCCGAATTTTGATACTCTGGTGAAATAGTGAGAAATTTGGAAGATTTCTGAGTCGAACAAAAAATAACACGCAAATCGGTTGGAAATTGAGGCCTGGACAAAGTTTACAAGATTATGCCCGCAAACGCACGTGTTTTAAGCATTAAACCCATTTAAACCCATTTAAGCATTAACCCCCTTCCTCCAACTTAAAAGAGATTTCCGCGTCGAATAAAAACATTTCCACGAAAATCTGTTGGAAATTGAGGCTAGTGCAGAGTACACAAGATTATGCCCGAAAACGCGCGTATTTTGAGCATTAACCCTCCCCCCTCTCCCCTTAGAAGGCAAAATTCGAAATTCCGGCGACGTAGTGCACAACTAGATAGTTTTCCGCGTCGAAAAAAAAACCACGGAAATTGATTGAGAACTAAGGCCTGTGCAGACGACAAGAGATTTTGTCACAGACATACACCTATGGTTTTTTTGCGGATTTGGATTCAGAATGGTCTAAAACGGATTTGTGTGTGGTTATTTTTATTTTTTTTCTGTCGAGTGTTGCAACTTTTCCCCAGATCAATCGCATAAGGACGCTCAAGTCTTACTGTGGGACGTCCTGAAAACTCTGCAACGATAGAGGGAGCAGGTGGAGGGAGAAGGGAGCAGTTCACCTGAGAAGGTTCCCAGTTCTAGTGACAGCACAAAAGTGCTTACTGTTTTCTATCTTCATAATTACATTACTACTTCCTGGTACAAATTTGAAAGACTAAGGTTTAGGTTTAGATTATATGGGTTTGATCTTTCACTCAAGGGTTGGTGATCTAGCCCTTTTGGAGCGTCCATTCAGCTCTTTTATACTCATATCTGCAACTACTGATTATTTTCTGTCGTTCTTCCTGTCAATTCATATTTTTCTCTCGTAAATTTTGGTTTTTTAAAATTTTCTTCTTGAGTTAGATATTATTTGTAGAGTTAACCACCAACCGGATTCGATCATTTTGAACTTTCAGAAGAAGTTTTTACTATAGAATCATCTTCAAGCCTATTCTACTATCCTATGATAGTGAATATCATAGGAAACTGTCGTGAGGATAACCCACACTAAACCTGGAAATTTCGTATAGTAGCACCAGGCAATGAATTTACCACGAACAGGCCGACAAGGGACCAAAAGCTCTAAAAGGCACGTGGAGTGAGATATTCGAGGTCAACTTTTTTCGAATTTCAGCCCGAATACAAAATACTTTCGGTACTGAGGAAGCAAAATATGTCAAGTCAATTCCAAAATTTTAGATACCTCAGGAGAGGGTTTGCGATCCTGCGGTGAACGTTATAGCGTTACTCCGAGGAAAGCCTCCCTTCTTGTTCTACCCACAATCTTAACTTATTGCAAGTTTTGAAATTCCATAATTACCTCACGAGCTTACTCTGTAAACTCAAACAGGGTTCGAGAATTCGGATTGGATCCTCTTTCGCGGGAGCTCGGAGTGTTTACCTCATCTCAACACAAAGTAATCGAGCAAGTTTGCATCTGATAATCTGATGCCCGGGTAAACTTGAAGATAACTCAGATATCAAGTCTATACGAAACCTCTTTTAACTTACCTACCCCATTACCTACTCTGTAAAACTATAATGGTGCCTTCAACCCATATTTTATTTGGAGGTTGTGATGAGACTCACCTTTATTAAAATATTCATTATCGGTTATGAGAAGCGCCAATGGAGTAGAAGTTCATAGTCCAAAAGCACCGTATCTACTCAAATAAACTAGGAAGCCTTGTTGATAACCAAATCAAATATTATAAGGAGAGAACGGGTGTTTAATTGGCGCCTCAAGTATGAATAAAATTAGAGGCCAAAGAAAATCAAACACTCTTTTCGATCTCACGCATACGTGACCAGAGAAACGAATGTAGGAAACCATATTCTTGGCTGATAACCTTTGCATCCACACTGAAGGTAACGACCATAATAATCCACGACTATTATCCATGCAATCGTAGTAGAATAATCATATTAATGGTGGAATCATGGGACCTGGAAGCTGCCCTTCAAACATGATAACAGGCCAATCAGGGGGGCACGTCAGAAGATAATCTACAATCACTTCCAATCTCATGTAAATATGTATGGAGAAACGCAGAGTGCCCAAGAGCCCAAGAGCAAGGAATCAGAGCAAATCACCAGTCTTCCTTCCGAACTTTAGCATAGTATTTTTTGGACAGTATATCATCTAAGATCAGGCATATTTTGGCGGGAAATCGACTCATATCGGGGGAAATAATAATAGTCAATGAGGTTGAGGGGAGTGAACTAAAAAGGACCCGCCCCTTCAGTAGGAGGTGGAGACCATCCGGAGCTTTGGGGCGGGAAGACAAAGGCATCCATTTCTTTGTTTCCATAACTGGTCAGACGAAAAGGAGAACGTTTTCCCCTTAATAGGAACCGTGTTGATTCTGCAGAGAAAATTACAGATGCATCAAATTTTCATCGGGGTTGGTTCAACGAAAATTGAACTCCTCCCACCAAGGTTTCGGCTGATATGAGGCCATCATCGAGGGTCAGAAGCAAAGCAGGATTGTATGAAACTCGGAGCGTAGAAAGCAACAATCAGACAGAAATTGCGCATATCCGAAACCACTCAAAAATACCCTGATACCGACACACACATACTCTGAAACGAACTGTCATACACACATGCCAATATACCTCACATACCAATTCGCCCATACCAACTGACATACCCTGAAACTAATATATACTAATATCTACTGATAAATACCCATGTGCCAACTGACACGTTCTCTGGTACCAACAGACATACCCTGAAACCAATTGACACGTACTCTGGTACCAACTGACACAACCTGATACCTACTGACACGTACCCTGATACCAACTGACATACCCTGATGCCAATTGACACGTAGGTACCCAGGTACCAACCGACATACCCTGATACCAATTGACACCTACCCTGATACCAACTTATATACCCTGATACCTATTGACACGTACCCTGGTACCAACTGACATACCCTGATACCAACTGACTCGTACCCTGGTACTAACTGACATACCATGCAACTAATATATACTGATATCTACTGATAAATACCCATGCACCAACTGACACGTTCTCTGATACTAACATACCCTGATGCCAATTGACTCGTACCCTGATACCAATTGACACGTACCCTGGTACCAACTGACATACCCTGATACCAATTGACACGTACCCTGGTACCAACTGACATACCCTGATACCAATTGACTCGTACCCTAATACTAACTGACATACCCTGATACCAATTAACATGTACCCTGATACCAACTGATATACCCTGATACCAACTAACATACCCTGATACCAATTGACACGTACCCTGAAACCAACTTACATACCCTGATACCAGTTGACACATACCCTTGTACCAACTGACATACCCTGAAACCAGTTGACACGTACCCTTGTACCAACTGACATACCCTGAAACCAGTTGACACATACCCTGATACTAACTAACATACCCTGATACCAATTTACACGTACCATGGTACCAACTGACACACCCTGAAACCAGTTGACACGTACCCTTGTACCAACTGACATACCATGATAACAATTGACACATACCCTGATACTAACTAACATACCCTGATACCAATTGACACGTACCCTGGTACCAACTGACATACCCTGAAACCAGTTGACACGTACCCTTGTACCAACTGACATACCCTGATAACAATTGACACATACCCTGATACTAACTAACATACCCTGATACCAATTGACACGTACCCTGGTACCAACTGACATACCCTGAAACCAGTTGACACGTACCCTTGTACCAACTGACATACCCTGATACCAATTGACACATACCCTGATACTAACTAACATACCCTGATACCAATTGACACGTACCCTAATACCAACCGACATACCCAGATCCCATTTGACACATCCATGATACCAATAGACAATAATTTAAACTCAATTTACGAATTACAATGAAAAAAAACCTCAATTTCAGTCGGGCGATCAAATAGCATTTGAACATTAGATGCATTTTTCATGTAAATTATGTACTTAAGATGGGTTAAATTCGACTCCCACGTGAAGGTTTGATCACCGTTCCCGTCGGAGTAACGAGAACTAATTAACAAGGATTGTTCACCACTAGACTGTACGATGAATTATTGAGTGGATATCCGCTGATTGACGAGATCAAGGGGGATTTGGCACTTCTGCTATGTCTGGCATCTCGCGAATTGACATTCATCACACATTCTGAAGCATCACGGATACGCTGTATTACGCCCAGCTGTGTATCGTCACGAAATTTGTGATTATGTACAAGGTGACTACTTTGGGACAAGTATCCGCTCTCCAAATTTGTGCGAAATCGGATCTAAAAAATTATAGATTAAGGAAAATCACGTTTGGGCATGCGCAGATGCTACTATTGGGCCGATGGCGATGAAATTCATTGAGGAATGATTTTCATCATTTTCCCAGAAAGGGCCAAACGCTGTCCCCAGAAGATTCTGAAGCCCTCTCACCAGTTGGGTTCTTTTAAAAAAACTCAAAATATGCGTTGGTACTTGCTCTGTCAATAACAGAGATTTTTACTCAAATAAATTTATGTTTTCATGGTTAAATTTCAATTTGAACAGCCGAAATGTCCTTCCCCCGCCTGTCCCCACTTGAGTTTCCCAACTTTACACTTGTCTACAAACCCACCAATCATGCTTTTTGAAGTTTTCATGGCGTGGTGGTATTCAAAAACATCTCAATTATGGATTGTGAGGTTTTCCACATTTTTAGGAATAACAGAATTGACTTTAGAGAACAGGAAAGGCTTGTCCCCAGGTTTTGTGTCCTTCCCCCGCCAACCAGGTTTTTTCGTATTTTGGCGGTTTGCAATCCGTTTCCGGTAAATGTGGGTTCCCGCCTAAAGTAGAGGCACATCTCACGTAACGGGTGGTTTTGCCGCCAATTGTTTTCAGTAATTCCAGGACCGTCAGTGCGAAAACAAGTGTGTCGCAGCGTGAAGCGGCAAACAGCTCCTGTCTTTCCCCCGCCTGCATTCACTTGGTATGTAATCATATTTAATTTTGTCGTTGCTTTATGCTTGAAGATCTCGCTGAGACGTTTCCAACGAGCTATCATTTTTTGAAATAGCATCTATATTTATGTAGTAAACGAGAAAAAACTGGATGACCATACAAGATCAGGTGTCTTTCCCCCGCCCATCTTGGCAGTCGGAGGAAGGACATAGTGAGCGGGGGAAAGACAATCATTTCTGAATTTCGTCTAATATATTATGTACAATACTTATTTTCGACCTTTCTTGTATATTAGACTGGGAACTCAACTAGATAAGATTTTCAATAACCAAATAACTGCCAGCAAGCTAGGAATAAAGGCATAGTAGTAAACAAATGTAGGAGGTTTTTTGCCGAAAGTGTAAAAGTACACTTTAAGGGAAGCGTGAAGGAAAATACGGCTTCTACTTCTATGACTTTATTATGGTACACAATAAATTATTATGGTACATACACCTAGGTTTCGGTGTATTACACCATCATCAGCTTAACCCATAACAAACAAGACAACAAAATACTAAGAAACAAATCTAGAAGAAAAGAAACAAGGAGTAATGATTTTAGTGACATAGTGATGTCATAGTGGTATGAATAATACAAATAAATGGATATTTGTATATATAACTACGGTTATATTTGAACTTAAACGATTTACACTAAGTGTTAAAGGGTAGGTAAAACTAGAGTAAGAAGAGATAGGTACGTACCAGGTAATACAGGACTGTTACCTGGCGCAAGTCTTCTTGTCAACTATGAAAAGAGGATTGTGTTGAGGGGTATTTGTAGTTTTGGGAATAATCTGTCTTTAAGGGTTGTTAACCCTTAAAGCTGGGGAAACACCAAAGAGGGGTTGAGAAGGGAGGGCTTTGTCGGTGCCTGAGGTTATTCCTTTTGGAATTTTTTCCGCACATTGCATTAGGAGAATATTGAAATTTACCTCGATCGTTGGTACAATGATCTGGGTCATTTTCATAAGATCTGAGTATTTCAATATTATCCCATACATCCAGCTCCTTACCTTCGGAGAGATGGTGAATCAATCTCCAATCTTTATTTGGTCTTCTTTATCATAAATGTAGGCTGTAAAATGGTTTTTTTGAGGTCCCTGCTAGGACCTCCAAAGCAGCTTGGCAAATTCGTTCTAGATATTAATATTGTCTTGAAGGTTTTGTTGACAATTAATTATGGGTGTCTGGTTTTTCCCCAGATTTTTGGAGATGGCTCCAAAAAACCGTTTGTCAGACCAAGAAAGGAAACAAAAGAAGAACGAACGAGATCGGGCCCGATATGCGAGAAATAAGGGAGATCCCGTCAAAGCGTTGGATATGAAGGCAAAAGAGAAAGAAAAATGCAATAGGAAGAGGAAAAAGTCACATATCCTCCCATGTAACTTGTATCCCTGATTCTAAGCTGGTAGAAGTGGAATCTCTTGACTTATTCAGCTGCAAAAATTGTGATAATATGTTAAATTGACAGCAGTCTCATTAGTACTTTACTTTTATTTTTAAGGATACTTCCAAGCCTCACTTGGACTTCTAAGTCATTCGGACAAAAGCTCGGTCCACTAAATTAGTCTTAAGACCTTTTAAACCTTTGATATTTTTCTGTGATGAGTACCTACACTAGTTATTTTACGATCTCAATTTTAGGGTTTTTTCGTTTTTATTTTGTCAACAAAGTTACAAAGACTGTATAATGTTACCAAATCGTATATTTGTGATAAAAAATATAATTTTTGCCATAGTGTTTTGGATAATTTGTCTGTATATTTTGAAGATATAAAATATAATAATGACTATTAATGAGTACTGTTGTTTTGTCACCTAAATTAGTTCCATTTCAACACCAAGAGACAATAATGTCCTTCCCCCGCCTAGGGTGTCTTTCCCCCGCAATCGAGTTTTCTACACCTGGCGGCCGTGTTGTCCTTCCCCCGCTAAGATGTCTTTCCCCCGCATTTTGTGTTTTCTTTTTCATTATTAATTAATTAAAGAACCCTGTTCTTGTATGACTTTCAATTGAAATACAATCAGTGCTATGTTAAGAACATCACTGATTTTTTTGGGACGTTAATTCGACACTTGCAGTTTCCATAATTCCCAGGTCCGGATTGGCCCTTTCTAGGAAAATGACCCATTTAGGTTTTCAAAATCCTAAAAATTTCATCAAAATTGATTCAATTTTGTGCAGCTATAAGACAAGGAACTGACCACCGACACACGAGTAGATCAAAATGCACCAAAATGAAAAATGATAGTAAAAATGTTGATTTTAAAGGAACGCGTTTTTTTCTCCAAACTGTTCAGAATTTTATGTACCTAGTTTTATAAAAAAAAATAAGAATGGAAAAATCGATTTTGTAAACATTTTTTTTGGACTACTCGCTTTAAGGTGCCTACCTAATTGACGCATTCATGTACATGCATAATGTACAACGAATAAAGAGTGAAAAACAAAACAAATCTCAAATATTGAATGGGAATTTCTCCCGCTAACCGTTCATATTCTCATTCGATCCTTTATAAGTGCTCCTAACGTTTTCAGGACGTTCACGACGGATGGCAACCCAGCGGTAAAGAGGCTTCAACTAGCGTGGCGTAGAGGGGAAAAGTAGGGTGATTCGCCCAGCGAGATATTGTTAGCCAGCATGCGAACTATTAACTTGACGTTACAACGGGTACCGGGAGTAATTTAAGAAATTATTTACAACACGGCAGCTCGGGTTTAAGGTAGAAGGGGAAAACTCCCCCCCGTTTTTCCTTTTTGCGTGTCGTTGGTTTTAGCGGGTCGAGACGAGGAAGGGTTCTCCGAACGTTGAAGATGAAACGTGGAGGAGTTAGATAGAAGCGCATCCATTTCTCATGACGCAGTTCCGCACCGTCACGGTTCCTTTTCTGGAACATCTTTGTTCCGTCTTTTCCAGGCCCCCAGACTTGTATTTTTCAAGAATGAGCGACCATTTTCATGTGACTGCTTTTTGTAGGAACTCAGCGTTACACTCTTCCTTACATAGTTCTGAATTCAACGTCAACGAGGAACGTTCCGGTGAAAAATGTATAATATCAACCGATTCTGGTAATTAAATTATAATGACAACGTTAAAAGGGTACCAAATCACGATATCCTCCGGGTTGCAGTGGTCGGCAGTTTTTAATTAAAAAAAAAGTTATTCAATTAGTACCTAACAACTAATAAGAAAAACGCTGCAACTTATTACACAAAGGTTTATTATAGATCTGTACGCAAAACTGAGTACAACTCAAAGAAACGAACAACGATCGCATTGTGGTCAACTAAAATTTCTGCGGAGATTAGGCCTCTTTTGCGAATTATCGTGAGACCAACTCTTAAGTTCTCAAAAGGAGCGAATGGGTGGTACTACAGAGCTCTGGTGGTCCCATTCGATTCTAAAAATTCAATGTTATTCTAAATTGGAGGAAAAACAATTTCTTAATATCAAAATTTGTTGAGTTAGGGCGTTTTGAAAATTTCATCTCTTATTTTCAAGCCCTAGAAGTGACCTACATCAAGCAAAAGCTTTGCGGCACAACTAGACCCCGAATGGAGCCCATATATAGCAAATTTCATCAAAATCGCTCCATGGGAACTAAGGAAAGTACCGAGTACGCTGTACGGCGGACGGACAGCCAAATGTTTATTAGATTTTTGTATTCTACTTACTTCGAAATGTAAACCAATAAATTTCGAGGGGGGTGGGGGGGGGGGGGTGAAGGGTTAAGATAATAAACCAAAATACCAGGAGCTATGTTTCCATGTAAGGGACTTCTGGCAAGTACGCGCCTTCGGATTTGATACCTGGAGGAAACTCTTCTTATCTTGTCCATTCCCCAATAATAATTCGCCTGACAACCGATGGATGGATGGGTTGATAGGCAATATAGCTAATGAAGTCGCGCTAGTCGTTTGTCCTCCCGCAGAATTGGTTTTCATCATTTTTGAGTTAGTTTAAGCCCTTATTCGCCATACTAGTGCAGTCTCACCCCTCTAAAACAACTTATATTGGCTCGGACTAACCATCCACGAAGTTTCTTCGTATATCTCCGCATTTTCTCAGCACGAGAAGCTACCAGGGGGCCCCCGACTCGTCGCAGCGAAGGTAGGAATTTTTCCTTTGTATTAAGTAAGAGCCAATTTCCCAATTAATTTGTTTTCCCGCTTAAAAACCTATTATCGTTTTGATTATAAAAAGCCCACTCTACAATACCATATACCTTATTTGACAATAACAAAATTCTCAACATTGAACATAAATGTATAGTACAAGTACCAGAATCTGAAATAAAAGTAGCCTTATGTATCACGAATGGACCTTTCATATTTTTGATTTAGAGACAACCACCTGCAGCCATCAATAACCTTGACTGAGGATGAGCCAGGCGAACTACCTGAAAATCTGATATTATGAATAAAAAAATAATAAACTGTATGATAATCTGCTGGTATGCGACATTCCTAATAGCCCTAAGCCTATATTATACTCCTTGACCATAAATTTTTGGCACATGAAGAGGTAATATAGGCATCCCATATATCCCCTGGTGTGTATAAGCCCTCTGATGGACTCCCAGTGTATAAAGGGTCTGATAGACACGCAGAAACTCTAAAGTTGTTTTTGAGAAACATGATGGGTTATTTATTATATTTTCGTCTAACCAACAGTTTAAACATTTTATTAGTTAAAACAAAGTAATTATACTTACTCCCAAGTAGTCCATGGGGGTCTCAAGGCATCTAATTCGAACAGAATTTCAAAAACTATGATCTATGATACCCAACATACGATCCGCAGAAGTTCACATCCGTGTTCAGGGTGAAACACACAAAATCCACGAAATATGCGGTTTTTGATGTTCTGTCACCGTGGTGGCACAAAGAATACTTAATTCATGAAAATCCATGAAAAAATTGATAATGTCCCCTCAATTTCATAGTTTGGATACAATGAAGTATTTCACCGAATTCTGTTTGCATTTTTCCTGAATAGTTATTGGTGTGGGATAGATGAAAATCGGGCTGATTTTGGAAAATAAGTCTCCTGTTATTTTTGGGAGACAATAAAAATTTTTGATTTCAAAACTAACCGGGAAAACGGACGTGAAGCAGGAACGCTCGCTGATTGGGCTGTTCGGATCGCCGTCTCCTCCCAGTGTTGCCCATTGGGACGACGAAATCGTGTTTTCTAAGAGAAAAGTTATCAAACAAAAACAGGGGAAACCTAATTTTCCCCATCTTGCTTTTTATATTTTTTTCTTCAGTTTTTCGATTTCGAACTTTACTGTTTCGTGAAAATTTGCATCTGGGGACTATGGATTTCTCGATCTCAGCGCTTCAAGCGGCCATAAATGAACTATTCCAGGATGACGTCATTTTCCCGGTTTTTCCAAACATTCGTAATTCCTACACTGTTTTGTTTATTCGTAAATTAGGAAGTTCGGGATGAAAGTTTGCCTTAGGAGGTTTT
The DNA here is from genome assembly GCA_009739505.2 of Apolygus lucorum. Taxonomy (NCBI): domain Eukaryota; kingdom Metazoa; phylum Arthropoda; class Insecta; order Hemiptera; family Miridae; genus Apolygus; species Apolygus lucorum. The sequence continues at coordinate 38,956,943 of CM019173.2, forward strand.
TCGAGGTGCTGAATCCGATTTTGGGGTCAAAAATTGGAAATTCCGACATGGTGAAATTCCTCATTAGTAAGCTGTAAAGGAACCGAAATATTCAAATATCGGATATTTTGTCAATATTATCCCCCCACTCACCCCCTCCCTATGCTAATTTCGATATTCTGGTGAAATCGGAAGTCATCTGAACAAAAAAGAATTTCGCAAATCGGTTGGAAATTGAGGCCAGGTCAAAGTACACAAAATTATGCCCGAAACGTACATTTTTGGTTGCCTGTGTAGAAAGTTTCTGAGGGACACAGAGGTTTTCAGAAACTAGGAAACAAAGTACTTTTCGTGGCGGTTAGATCACAGCTGAAGGTAAGAAATGGAACCTTCTACGAGAACTGGAACCTTCTGGAAGCTTCTGGAGAAATGGAACCTTCTCGTATAAGGGGGGAACCATTTCTCCAGAATTCTGGAAGCTTCTGGAGAAATGGAACCTTCTCGTATAAGGGGGGAACCGTTTCTCCAGAATTCTGGAAGCTTCTGGAGAAATGGAACCTTCTCGTATAAGGGGGGGACAGAAAATGAGCGCCTGGGATATTCTAGATGCTCACTGCTGTCAACATACTTCATTGAGATTTCCCTCGTGTTTGTCAGACACTTTAAACACACCAGGGGATATACCTGATTTTCACTACTTTTTCAAACATTTTAAAATCACGATCAATTATACGTTCAGGTAGAGTTAGAGTTGAATAGCAAAGGGAAAGACAGAAAATGAATTGAGAGATTGACGATTCAGGAAACGGCGTAAGGGGGGGGGGGGGAATTAACTACCATTCATCGCCGCAGTTCAAAGCATAAACCGCGGGAAGGTCTTTCAATGGTATCAAAAAGAAGAAAAAGAGAACTGCCCCTCTTTTTTTTCTTACGAATATTCCATTCGCATCAATCAAATGGCGTGAATAGCATCCAAACTAACTTCCCCCGGCGCCACATTCCCATCGGGGTGTACTTCCAGGCTAATCTTCACAGTATTTGTGATTCAGATTTTTTCCGCCAGGGGCGCTCGCGAGGGGGTTCGCTTTGAAGGCTCGGAACACCAATGAATGGAGGACACTGCAGTTGGACAAAGGCTTTCGACTGGGCTGAGGATTTTATTTAGATTTTTTTTTTCATTCTTTCAGTCCTTGGATTTCAAAGCCGGTTCTCAATTCTGGATTCCGAATTTTTTTGTTCATCTGAATTGGTAATGAGGCTTCTTTTATAATAGATGATATTTGGGGAAATCAATCACCATCCGAGACTAAGAGTCATTGAAGCAGCTGTGATTTGTGAAACCCGTCTTTTCTTCTGAAAGTGGTGGAATATAATCAACCACCAGCAGACATGGTGGTTGACATGTAATGCAATCTAGAAGAGGAACCCTCGATCTGCATCACGTCACTATCCAAGAAGACCTCTTCTCTTCATGTGATTGTTGCACTTGACTTGACATTGCTTGACTTTGACCTCAGTCATACATCACTATCTGATCTCCAAAGATTTTGCTACTGAGAGAAGCGCCAGTCATTGTGGACATGAACTGTTCTGTGGCAGATCTTGCGTTTCTCTCATTGCCAATATAACAACTGAAATGCCTTGTAGCTGGACAGTTGAGGATGAATATTCTTGATCTACGAGAGAGCGACCACACCTTGTTGATTGCTTGAATATCACTGAATAAGTCGAAGCACACCAGAACTCGCTCATCTTTGTATATATTGCTAGGACCTCAGCAGAGAACATGGAACCATAGAGTGGTGGCATTCACAGCCAGTAACCAATACTGCAAAATCAAAGATTGGATTGGTTCTATGAAGTTTTCTTGACACAAAATGCAAAGCTTTAGAAATATTCAATGATTCTGTCCATTAATGGCCACCACATGTTCATCCTGGCAACTGATAGTTTTTTTTTTTTACTTGTCTTACCTATTGCACCAAGTTACAACTTAAAAGCAACATTCTTCTGATACATAGTTGGTGTACGTTAATAAAACCGAAATACTTCACTTAGTTCTTATTGTCCTGAAATTTGCACTTCATGATGGTCACACTAAGTGGATTAGATCGTGTGGCTTGGTTCTCTCAAGTCTTCTACGCAGATCATCTGTGTTGAGGAGCTGGATGACATCCTCATTTACAGATCTTGGAGCCTCATAAGGTGATTCATGGCTTGGCTGCGAATGACCTCATTGACAGATTCTTCAGCTCGTAGTGAAGTCTGTCATTTTTAAAGTATCTGTATGCATCAACGCAGCATCGCAGTACATTATTCTGGAAGCGCAGAATTATGTCTCGATTGATCTGGGCAGTGCACCCCCACAGTTGTGCACCGTAATTCCAGACGGGCTTTAGGACTTGCTGGTACAGTGTAAGCTTATTATGGACAGACAATTTTGACCGTCGGCCCATAAGCCAGTATTCTTTTCTGAATTTAATCAAAAGCTCAGCTTTTTTCTTCTTAACGTGGGACTTCCACCTTAGTTTAACTGATAGGTGATGCTTCTCGAATGTGATGCACCGGACATCACAAGTATTTTGGTATCACCAATCTCCTTCACTGAAGTAGTTTATCTTAGTCTTACTTATCGAAATAGCTGTACATTTCTTCTGATACTACTGCTTTCGGTCGCCAGATATTGTAGGTATCGAATGACAAGGGGTAGTTGTGAATTTTCTAATAACTGACTCTTCAGCTATCATATTTAATAAATTTAACATCCTTTATATTTGTCGTTGGTATTTGTCTTACGAAATCGTTTCCCTTCTGCAATTCTGGCAAGCGAGATAAAACGTCTGAAAAATCAAACCCAGCGAACATTAAGGGCGAACATTAATTTGTTACATATATAGCCGCTTTAAGTAATTCTGCCTTAACCCCATAATAAGTCAAGGGTTTGCGGTATGTTACAGAATGAACTGGCGACCAAGTGGGTACTTTGGAGGAGGCAACGTACATTTGTGAGATCTAATATCGACAAAGATAGCACATCCGAATCCTGGTGAGGGTTTTGAACCATCACAATATGCAAAGCTCTTAGTCAGATGCGTATAATTCTGGTGGAAGTCTCGCATCATTGGTGCTTGAGAGGAATAAGAGTGGTATAAGTAGAGTGTAATGTGTAACACGGCAAGATTCAAAATACTGGGTGAGGAACTTGTAGGATTAAATATGACGGATTGGTTCGGTCTTGAAAAACTCAGTTTCCGAACAGCTGATTATAATTCAAAGTATCTTCCCCTCATCTTTGTTGCAGTTTCCTTCAAGTTTAATTAGGTTCAACAAACACCACTATCACACCCCCTTCCACAAAAACCTCTTTCATTACGTTCCATCCAACTCCCAAGATGAAACGCCTCATCCCATAAATATTAAGGTAAGTGCCTCGGCTAGGCTCCCCAAGTCCCTTCCAAACTGAAATATAAATATTCCAAATTTACCGAGGCCCAAACGACTTGGGCAAACTCGTGTCTTTCATGCGCCCCCCGCGCCTTCGTCGACGGTTTTCGTAACTAATTATCAATGAATGGTTGCGACGGAGTGCAAAGAGGACGTAATGGAGGCTTGGTAATAGTGTGCTATGGGGGCACGGATGCGCCGTTTCCAGTTTCCTACATAATTCAAAGGGGCAGGAGATCCTCTTTCTGCGCCTCTGCACACATCGTTGCTCCACACTTCCACAACGCCGTTTTCTAGACAGCTCTATTTGAACGAGAACTAGATTCACATGTTATAAGCTGCTATCATGTGTACAAATGGATCATTTTGACGATTTTTTACAAACGGTTTTTAAGGATTTGAGGATGCTTACTACACTCAGTATCCACCTCCACGGGACTTACCCCAACAAGAATGTACAACTGTTGCTATCTTTGCAGATGATACATCTATCCTCTCCATCGGTGATGATTTAAATCTGCAACTAGTAATCTACATAGGTCAATGGGGAATTCGCCTCACATTTTTTTTTTTCGAATGAGGGTTTATTTTTATGGAATAAAACCATAGTGAGCTGCTCGAAAACGCATCCAAAAAATTTAGAGAATTTAAGGAACATGGAAATTTTAAATGTGGTGGCAATGTGTAAGGGCAGCCATGTTTGAAACGTAACGGATATCCTACCAATCTGACTTCAAAGGAGGTTCTGTGGCGCTTACCAGAGAAGCGGAACATACACGAACTTTTAGCTTACAAGGATTAACACAAGATTGTGTGAACTAGGAAGGAGGGCAGAACGCAGAACTCAAGACACAAAAGTGACCAAAAGAAACAATATTACTCACTTTTTTACAATACGATTCTACCTACTAGTTTATCAAGCATTATTAGTCTTCATCTTCTCTTATTTAGTTTCAAGATCTGAATCACATTATTCGAGTAGCCATTTCACTGGATCGTTTTGTGTGGCGGTGCTAGAACTCTGTCTGTTGTCGGAGTTGTTTTCGCGTCGTTTTTTTTTTCGTATGACGTCAACAATAATATTGTTGAATATTATTCCTCGATTTTCGCGGTGTTTTGTAACAGAGGCTTCACTTGTTTAGGCATTTTCTCCAACGGTAATTTTTTCCCCTTGGTTATTCCTAGTGTAAAACGTTATTCTAGGGCCCTATTATAGGATTTGACTTGAAATTCCAGAATCTAAAATTGTGGCAAATTCCCCATTATTGAGGTTTCTGATGTGGAGAATAAAGTTGAACGAATCAAAATCACATCAGATCAACTTTACAAACCGACAAATTCCAGTCAAGAATGTTGAGATCAAATAAAATACTCCACACATATGCAGTTGAACACTTGGGTATGACCCTCGACTTCAAATTTTAACTGGAACAAACACATTGAAAAAAAAAAAAAAAGCAAGTGTAAATTAAATTCAGGAAGATGTAGTGGTTGATGGGATAAATTCTCATCTATCTCACCCCAATAAACTGCTTCCATATAAGCGGATCCTTCGCCCTATAATTATGGACCTATGGAATTAAGTTATAGGATTATGCAAAAAAAACGAACATTAAAACAAAATCCTATCCTACCAAAATAAAGTTACTGTTACTGCTGGTAAAGTGCAATTGTAGCTCAAAGTTGAAGATGCTGTTATGATAAGGGGGGTAGATTTCACTGTAAACGGGCTCTCAAAGAGTGTATAATGATACGTAATATTGACAGATGGATTCTATTTTTAAATGTTCAGTTGCAATAATAAATCACTGTGCAGTACTCAATTCATTGCTTCTCTTCCATTTCCCATTTCTTCCACCATTTTTTACTCGGTCGTACGGTGACTCCAACTCATTCCAGCTCAGAACTGCATAATACACTCGCACGTTGAAAATGCTAGTTTCTGGATCATCCTCGTTCCAGTAGATAACAACCCCTCTCAAAGAAAATGCCAACTATTGGGACCGTATCTCTTGTCACTTACCTGCTCTTTAATTAAACTCACTAACGATGATTCATGCAAAAGGCATCGACTGTGCAATTTATTCCTGCTCAGACCTCAGGGCAAGTATTCCGTATTTCAATGCAAACTTACTCATTCCTGGGTCATCTGTACTAAAGGAGAACTAATGCTTCGTTGTGAGCAGAGTTTCTGCATCATCTCATCCGTTGCATAGTGTAATGAGGACCCTTCAACTCATGCCTGTCCAGTTCTGCACAATCCACATGAACGTTGGAGATATTGTTTCTGTATTAGCCTTGTTACGAGATGAGGTTATGCACATTCAAAGCAAAATTACAACTATTGGGTTCGGATCCCTTGTTAACTTCTCTCCACTACTCTGTTATTGAATTCAATCTCGACACTCCGTGGAAGAGGCATCGACTGTACAATATTCATCCCAGCTCAAAGCTCTGAAATCTATATGTATGTCGTGTTTCAATGCGAACATGCTCGTTTCTGGGTCATCTGTACTAAAGGATTCATGCACTCTAGCAAAATGTCACTGACTGGGACAGTGTTCATTTCTCTTTCCTAACCTATTAATGTATCACCTCTGAGATATAATCTCATGGCAGTGACGATACGACTCTGTCATGAGGTCCCGACTGTTATACTCATTCCAGCTCAGAGCTCTGCGATTCCCATGTACGTACGTCCTTCAAAAGGGAATGTCGAATCAAAGGGAAAACGTTGAATCACGTACATTCCGCCGCTTCGTGTTTCAAAGGGAGAGAAACGCCCGCCAGAAAACGAAATTCATTCTATCCACGACTTCGCCTCTTATCGACGAGAAAAGGCGGGACTCTCGCTCGAAGTTTAATTCATTAAATTTGTTTCACAATTTCCACGACAAGAGAAGGGAACTACCGGAGCTTCCCCAGGGGTAATTGTTTTCAGTTGGAGAGGGAGGTTACCCCTCGTCCTCATCCCCACCCTAGGAAAACCTCTGGCAAAATGGAACGAGCCTGGGACAGGGTTGAGCCTTGTTGGTATGCATGGGAAGTTGCCCCGGTTGCAAAACCTTCCATGACACATAACTCAACGGGGAGATACAACTTCTAATTCATATCTCCTCGTATTGTTCTAGCTCCGAGATATACTCAGTCCATTCAACCCCTCGGAGTGGCCTCCATCGCCTCTATATACTTACACGGATTTCAGAATGCGCCACTATTTGTTTAAAGGGAGAAAAGGGACGCCTGAAGGTCTGGCGTCTTTATGGCCCACCCAGGGCAATCTACTTTTTCCTATGAGTTACAGCCGTTGAAAACAAGGAACAGAAAAGGGGATCTCCACGGTGGTAGAGCATGTTGTGTGAATAAGATATAAGCTGCCTCCAGCATTATTCTTTAAGCCATTCTATTCTTTTCTTCTCGTCTCCTTTGAGTTCACTCCAGTTGGGATAAATGTCATTAGAGTTCGAGATACCATAAGTGTACTCTTTTCTGACTTTGGACCAAACAATCTAAGTTCTTACACCGTCTCAACGGGATTTAAGGTGAATTGAACACGTTATCCGTCCTGAGTATGACGTTAAACTACATCCATGGTAGTGGGAAGCAGCACCTACCATTGTCAGAATGAGGCTGAGGTAATACACTTACCATGATGGCTCATTCTGAACAATCGAAGGCACTTGGTAAATCCAGAAGTGGCTTCGATACTGCGGGGGTAGGCCCAGCTCTTCAGCTTTTCAGCATTCGGCCTAGGGGAGGGAAACCCTGACCACAAATGACCTGGCCCTCCAGGTTGGGGGTTGGGCGTAGGGCTAACGACCCTACCCCATAAAACAATCACTGTTACGAGACCACAAAGACAAAATACAGCCGGATTGATCTATAGGTTTGGACAAGGCACGTCAAATGGCAACACTAACGGAAAACGACTGAAAGAATTATACATGGGGTCATGGAATGTTAGAACTCTCTATAGGGCAGGTACTTTGGAAAATTTGCTTGGCCAGCAAGCTGTTCAATTACTCCCTCATATGCGTCCATGCACCCACTAATGTTTCAGATGAAGATGAAAAAGATCAATTCTACGAGGAACTGGAAAGTGCATATGATCGCTGTCCAGCACACGACATTAAGGTAGTTCTTGGTGACATGAATGCACAGGTTGGAAAAGAATCAATATACCACCCGATGATTGGCAATTTCAGTTTACACGACCAGACGAATGATAATGGAGGCCGCCTAATGGCTTTTGCAGCAGCTAGAGGTATGGTTGTGAGTAGCACCATGTTCTGCCACAAGAATATTCATAAGGTTACATGGGTTTCTCCTGATGGAAGTGTTCACAACCAAATCGACCATGTGTTAATAGATAGCCGCCACGCCTCTGATGTATTAGATGTAAGATCCTTCCGGGGTGCTAATATTGATTCTGATCATCACCTAGTAATTGCCAGAGTGAAAGCCAGAATCGCTAATGCTCGGAAGGTTACGTTCCAGCAGACTCGTAAATCGTTCAATGTATCCAAACTAAAGGACGAGAGAGTTGCTGAGGCCTATTCGACGAAAATTGAGGAAATACTTGGCTATCATCCAGTTGCTGAGGGTGGTTCAGTTGATTCAGAATGGATGCAAATTAAAGAAAGTTTAACTGTGGCAGCAGAAGAAGTTTTAGGCGAACAGCCCTACCACAAAAGGAACAAGTGGTTTGATGAAGAGTGTGCTCAAGCAACTGCAGCTAAGAACAAAGCTTACCGAAAAATGATACAAGGGGGGAGAACTGGAGGAGCTGAGCGAGAGTATCAGGACAGACGAAGACAGGAGAAAAAGTTGCACAGGAAGAAACAGAGGGAACTGAATAAAAAAGAGATTCAAGAATTGGAAAATGAGCATCAAACGAACCAAGTCCGTAAGTTTTATGGGGAGATCAATAAACGACGTAAAGGTTTCCAACCGAAAAACAGTATTTGTAAGAACAAGAATGGTGAACTCGTCACGGATAAGCAACAAATACTGGAAAGGTGGAATGAACATTTTACAGAGTTATTAGGTGGTAGATCTGCTGTTAGAAACCCCACGGGCTCTGGAATGCTGACAGTCGCAATGAACCCAGACGATTTGTTGGACCCACCCACCATAGCAGAAGTGTGTAGAAGTATATCACGACTCAAAAATAATAAAGCATCAGGAAGTGATAGAATTTCTGCTGAAATGGTCAAGTTAGGTGGCGAGGAACTTGTAGTTCGAATGCATATGTTGATCGTTGAGATTTGGAGTAGAAAGGAACTTCCCCAAGAATGGAATGAAGGTGTAATTTGTGTTATTCACAAAAAAGGAGACCCTCTTGAGTGTAGAAATCACAGAGGAATTACCCTGCTCAACATCGCATATAAAGTTTTGTCTAATGTCCTGTTTGAACGACTCCTACCCCACGCCCAGCGTATAGTTGGGAGTTACCAGAGAGGTTTTATGCAGGGAAAATCCACTGTAGATCAGATTTTCTCCTTAAGACAGGTGCTTGAAAAGAGTATCGAATTTCAAATTACTATCCACCACCTATTCATTGACTTTAAGTCAGCATATGATACCATCATCAGAGAACGACTGTATACTGCCATGGGAGAGTTCGGGATACCTGAACAACTATGCAAGATGGTAAAGCTGACAATGAGTCACACAGTCTGTCAGGTACGGGTCCAAGGGAGTTTGTCTGAAAAGTTTGAAACTAAAGTTGGATTAAGGCAAGGTGATGCTCTAGCTTGCTTGCTGTTTAACATAGCCCTGGAAAAGGTAGTGCGCGATGCCCAGATAGATACCAGTGGGACCATTTTCCATAGACCCGTACAGCTTTTGGCATATGCAGATGATATAAATTTAATGACCAGAACTGTTAGGGATTTGGAAAGTGCTTTCAGCTCACTTATGTTGGCAGCAGCAAATATGGGGCTCACCGTAAACCAAGGAAAGACGAAGTATATGGTTTCCAATGGAAACTTGAATGAAATTCGGACACCAAACATTCTCATTGGACCGTACCAATTTGAAAGGGTGGAAACTTTCACTTACCTTGGCTCCACTGTACATGAATGCAATAATTGCCCAACCGAAATCAATGCTAGAATTCTTTCTGCCAACCGGTGCTACTTTGGACTGTTGCCACTCCTCAAGTCTCGAGCCCTCTCCAGAAAAACTAAAATAACGCTGTACAAAGTACTGCTTCGCCCTGTACTGACCTATGGGTCAGAAACGTGGGTGATGACAAAGCAGTCTGAGAGTGTGCTCAGGGTTTTTGAGAGGAAGATCCTTCGGAGAATCCTGGGCCCACTGTTTGACCATGGACAATGGAGACGCAGAAAAAATGAAGAACTGTACCAGCTGTACGAAGATTACGATGTAGTAAAGTTCGTGAAGCTGGGACGGTTGAGATGGGCTGGACATGTTCTCCGAATGGATGACGTCGACCCATGCAAACAGCTGCTGCTCTCCAGACCAAATGGTACAAGAAGGAGAGGAAGACCGAGACAGAGATGGAGTGACAACTTGGAGGAGGACACGGCACGGCTTGGGTGCTATGAATGGATGACAACGGCGCAGGATCGGACAAGCTGGAGAGGTGTCTTAGTGGAGGCCAAGGCTCACCCTGGGCTGTAGTGCCAATTAGTTAGTTAGTTAGAACACGTTATCAACACACGCCTCTTTTCAGTAACCTCCCTCCTCTTTTTGGTCGGTTTCAATATTATATATCAATTGAAAGGGGAGTCTTATACAATTTTGCTAAGGATATCTACCTGATAATCGATTCACACCCAATCGGCTCAACCTACGAACATCACATTCCTCAAGGATAGCCAGCAAGATCCTAAGCAGAATATAGGCTATGTAGAACTTCTGGGTTCACACAAGAACGTGACCTTCATCTCCAAACATTTCTGTAACAGGGGCGTCTGGTGAGAATATTCGTGAGACAAACAGCTTGGCCAGTCACAGAGGAATAAACAATAATGGAAAACGCAGCAAATTATTACACAAAGGTTTATTATTTTTCTGATGATCAAGCGTCAGCATTACCCTCGTCACTACCTACCAATCATGTTTTCGCTTCATAATGTTGTTTATTTAGATGAAATAAACCCTTCACACTCCATTTGAAGAAAAAGAATTTCTTGGTTTAGAAATTTGATTACAGGTTGATTAAGGAAGCAAAAAATGTACAACCCAAAGAAACGAACAGTGATTGTATTTTGGTCAGCTAAAATTTGTAAGGTGATAAGGCCTCTTTTGCGATTCACACTCGTGTTTCTATTTATCGTAAGTTCAACCTTCAAGTTCTCATAGACAGCTAACAGTTTATCCTATAAAGCTCTGGGTGGGTTCATTCGATTCTAAAAATTCAATGGTACCTATCTCAAATTGGTGAAGAAACAATACCCTCATAATGAGAGTTTTCGAGAGAGGGAGCCTTAAGAAGTTACAGCTCAGCTTCCAACTTTCTCTGCTTTCAAGGTCACGAAACAGTTCCTTGACTGTTTGCTATGGCTGATAGTGAGGTAGTGGGGGTATGGTAATACTTGATACCGCGATGACCCCCCGCCACCCGCCGATCTCACTTTAAACAGCCCCGAATAATTCAATTTTTTGAACTGCTTGCCTTGCATCGCTTTGCCCCGCGCTAGTTCGCTTATCATCCGCAATCATCTACATTACCGACCTCTCCAAGTCTCTGGTGTGTTGCAGGCTAGTATCCAAGGCAAAATACGTACTTTCTTATTCCATTCTCCTATTTCATCTAATTTATTTGGTAATAAAGAAAAAATCCCTAAATTATATTAAAATTTTCCAAAATTGGCTATTATATTACTGGAAAAAAATGGGAATATGGGAGCATCTCAACAAAAATTAATTCATTCATTTTGCTTATTTTTAGTAAGGCAAACAGTGTTTGCTATGTTTGCCTGGAGGAGGCGCCACTGTTCTGTAACCATCGTAAGATCGTGATATCCGTCAATAGATCCTAACGATAGGTATATAAGATAAAATTCGATGAGTTGGTCCAATTACAATCCAAATATCAGATTATATCGTTGAAATATAGCCGTAAAACATCGTATAAATTTCGTATAAACATCGTATAAATTTAGATATCGAACAGTTTGGTTGCTGCGCCTTTTTTCAAGCGATTTTTATCCTGATCCTCATTGATATTGGTTCCAATACCGTTAAGTCATCATGCTGTTAACCCAAATAGAGCCTGAAAATTTCATAAACATCGTACCTCGATTTCGTGTGAACCTAATAATTGTGCGGGCAAGAATAATTGGTCGCAGACAAACCGGCAGACTAATGTGGAACTGAAATTACCCAAAAACTCAAAAATTCGCGTCGAATGAAACCTGCGGTTTTAGATGACTCATTAAATATGAGATAAGGTTCTATAACTAAGGAGAAGCGAAGAGGAAGAAGAAGGTTATACATATTCGAAGAAACTGAAGAAGAAGAATATTATCTTGTTGAAAATAAAATCGAGGAGAAGAAGGTTTATATAGTTGAAGAGAAGTGGAAAAGGAAGTTATATTATGAAAGAGAAATAAAAGAAGGATGTTTAATAGAAGAGAAGTAGGTAAAGATGAAAATGATGTAATTTTCTTTAAAATTTACTTCTGACCAAATTTGATTTGATTTTTATTTACCAAAATAAAATAAATGAAGAAACCGAGGACTTTTATTCCACCTCCTCTACGATTGAAAATCAACAGTCCAAATACAGAAAATATTGATTAAGCTATTGATTAAATCACATGTTTGTTGTACAAAACATGGAGCTCCTCAACATTGTGTGGCTACGTACACAAAGGTTCACTTACACAAAAATACTACCCACATATTTTGAGTTCACCCATCAATCAAACATTTCTGTCCTTGTAAATACACAGGTAAGCGAATGGGCACTTTGGGGAAGGAAGAATAGTTGTTGTCTTTCCCATCATCATCCTCCCTTCAAAACCTTGACACAGGGAAAAAAAAGGGGCCGAAGGATGTATTTTGTTTGTCCATCCCCTTTTGTTCAGTCTTCCCAGATTGCTCGCCCTTCAGGGGAGGGATTTTCTTATGATTCCTTCCCGCTGAAGATATCTCATCCTCCCCCGAAATATAGAAACTTCATCTTCCTTCTTTATTCGTGCATTAGGGATATCCGATGGGTCCTTAATCTCCCTCTTGCTACCCTCGTTGTTGTAAACCGGGTATCGATACTAATTTTTTTTTTCCACATCTTCATCTTCGATTGATTTGTTTTGAACATCCTGACCCTCTTTTCGTGTAAGAGCAAAGACCTCGACAAAGGCGATCATTACTGTATCATTTTCAACGGTGAACCTTCGTATTAACCACTACTACTATTGTTTTCAATAGCTGAGAGTTACACTTATGTTTGAACACAGCACTGTTGCTGTAGGCACGGCCATCTGCCGTACGAATTAATATCATAAATACATGATATTTCATGTAATCGATGTATGTTTTGCCACATATAGTATGTAAATGGTATAAATAGGTATCACATGTATTGTAAATGTCTACATAGATCCAAGCTCTCCCCTTTTGGGCTTTTTGTGTATAACGGACTCCCCAACGACCCCTTATCCGTCCCCTGACCTCTGTATAAGTATGTATAGGTATATAAGGCGCCCAGTATAGTATTGGTATTGTATAAACCACACCGCACTGTGGGTTAGATGTATAGCTGCCCATAACCAGCTGTATAGATAAGAACCATTTTATGTTCTTATGTATATAGTATATGCCATCTGCCATGGTCATATTATGGGAAGTAGGTATAAGTTGTACACCACTTGCACAACAGTATAGGTATAGTATAGTGCCACAGTATAAAGGTATAGTATATGTACCATACATATACCATACATACATACTATACTACACACATATATATTATACACGTATATGTGTATAGTATAAGTGTACAGTACATGCATAGCATATATGTATAACATATGTGTATTGTATAAACCACACCGCAGTGTGTTTTAGATGTATAGCTGCCCATAACCAGCTGTATAGATAAGAACCATTTTATGTTCTTATGTGTATAGTATATGCCATCTGCCATGGTCATATTATGGGAAGTATAAGTTGTACACCACTTGCACAACAGTATAGGTATAGTATATTGCCATAGTATAAAGGTATGGTGTTTAGTAGGCTTCTGTATAAGCTATAACATGTCTTATAAGGTATTGTGTGTTTGGTATAGAGTATAAGACAAGGGGAGAGCTTGCTGACACAGAAGGTATAGGTATAATCGATCGATCAAATAAGTATAAGGTGTAATTACTCACAGATACCTTCTCTGGTTGCCTCCAGGAGCACAACAAATGCGTCGGCTCGCCTGTCTTGCTTCCCTCAGCGTGTCTTCCCCCCACCACTCTACCTCTAGGAAGCTCCTCCTTCTCCTGTGTTTTGTTTACCTTACAAACTACTGTATTGTATATATTCTCGCTGTAGCGACAGTTGCTATCAAATCCTCTTTTACATCTTGAGAAAAATGTCTGCCAAGTTGGATGATCAGTGTAGCTTACTTAACACAGAATATTATTAAGAGACAAATTTAAACATGATTCTCACGTTCATATTGAAAATCTTGTCCGGATTGGTAAACAGCAACATGATTGAGAGGTCGAGAGCAAAAATTTGTTCGGCAGCTGCAAGCGGCTTCTAGGGGTTGCTGATGGGACATCAAACCCGTTGTCAATAATTTTTTCGAGTTTGTCCAACGGCTTTGAAATCAGGTACTTATGGTTACTCTTTCAAACTACAGTGAAAGGCAGATCAGCTATGTGAGTGGTAGATGTCGCTGTCTCGTGGCTTTGAAGGAGGCAGATCAGCTTCGTGAACGTAAAAGTACTTTTCTACTAAGTATATGCAGTCTTGTACATTGAAATTTGGCTGCACCAAATTCGGCTTTGATGAACAATGATACACAACGTATGGGAAGGAAACGGATCAAGTGTGTTGATCAGACATATTTTTCTGGGTTGTTGCAGGTTTTATTCATTCTCAGATGCCTACGGTGTGAAAACTCATAAAACTGTCGATGCAGAATATCATGGGGTGACCGAACTGTCTGCAGAGGTCAACGAGATTCATACAGATTACATCATTTTGAAAAGCTAGAAAAACCGCCACGCCTGTGGTAAAATATATTTTTCCACCAACTTCGTTAGTGGCCAGAAATAAACGAAGTGAACTTGGTTTTTTTACAGTTCCATCACCCACACTCGGTCCTTAGTATTGTCAAAGGATCCTTTTCTGACGCCTCCGGCTTTGATGTGTGTGATAAACTCGTGGAAAAAAAAACAGAGGAGAGAGGTACAGAGGGAAAGAAAGCATGGATAAATGGAACGAGGCATGGAGGCAGGAGGAGGAAAGGGAAAAAAGAAGCGTCAGAGGGAGAAGGAAAAAAGGGTTGAAAAAGAAGAATATAAAAAGTAGGGTAGCAGAAGGCAACGTATTCCTCCATGAACTCAAAAGAGATTTTTATTGCACTGTGAAGGAATGATACGGTGGCACCACGCGGGAGTGATGCCGCGAGTCAATTGGCCGTTCGGAAGCAAAGGTCTGACGTGGAGGCGAAAATCTCGTACATTCCAACGTGTCACTTCTGGCATAACTCCTCGTAGCGTCTTCTATGTCCGAGGGACACGGAGAAGAAATATGAAGCGACGCCTTTCATATAGAAGGAACGAGGGTGGTGGTTTCTGAGAGCAAGAGTGATGGGTCAACGTGGAGGATGGAGCGTAGATATTGCAATGAACTCAAAATGTGTATTATGATATTTTTGAATATTTTGAATTTTATGTTTAGCAGTTATTCGCCTAGACATAGAGTTAGTCTTTCAATAATCAATCTACCAGCCTGCCTTGAATATCCGCGCTCGCTGACTTCAGCAGTTCTATGCCTTCGACCTTGCCTGAGCAACACTGCCAACCCAACTAGCCAGACTTTATTTTTCAATTCTTTTATATAAAAGTATGAAATAACTAAACAACTGTAATTCAATAATATTATTTGGCCGCATGCGGCTTCATATAAACTCTTGTTTATCTGTACCTATTGGAAATTGGAACGCGATTAAATTTATATTATTTACTATTAAATACAAACAAACAACAAAAAAACTGAAAAATTAAAAAACTACTTACTACTACTTACTTTTTTCAATTTTTTTAAAATTTTTTTAATTTTAATTATCGAAACTGTCTACTAATAACTATTAATATTATTATTAAGGACAGTTTCAATAATTATTGTTTCAACAGATGACTGTGTTGATATGGTTGGTTGATTGTAGTTTTGATACTAGAAATTTTGTATTTATTTATTAGAATATACGAACTCTGCTGTAGGTATATGGTCACATGAATATCAGTAGGTACCATCAAATGATTTCCTTAGTGAATACAGTTCATGTGTTTCTTACCTACTTCTCTAGAAAATAAGATGTACAACGCAGAAGTGAGTAAACATGAGTCCAATTCCATTTGATAGAAACAAAATACACCTTCTCAGAGCTCCTTAGCTACTTCACTGGGTACTTAACCTCTTGGAAGTTGACATGTTTTTTTTTTCTCTCTGGCAATTCCTTGGCTCAACAACCGTCAAGTTTCTACCTAGTTTGATATTCAGATGAGCTCTCGTTGACGCCTGAGTTGTATAAACAAAGTCCCGTCAAAGGGCCTTTTCAACGAAACTGGTGCGTTCCCGTGGTGGAAACGTGTTTTTAGAATTGATATTAACCGCTTCAGAGGATTCACTTCTTGGTGGAATCAATATTTGCTCAAGATGCAATTCAACATGAAATTGCATGAATTTTTCCCTGTTGTTTGGGTGTAATATCACCATGAGACTGTCTAGGAGCAGGGAATATCCGATATCAGGGAACCTGGTGGTCTCAGCTCGTTGATGATTTTAGTTCTTTGCCTTTCATTCGCTCGAGAAAAAACGATTCAGTTTTTAAAAAAATGGCGTACGTGTAGCGTATGCAACGGGTTGTATCGATGAAGGATCTTGGATTCCTCCTTGATACTCACCTGACATTCATCGGTCACATGAATCCCTCGAATCTGGAGTAGCAGGTAAGTGAGTTCATAGATAGATAGATAGATATGTTTATTTTCGCCATTTTGTACACTTTTACCATAATATAAATGCATGAAGGATGCGATTTGCTCAGTTTGCCTACCCGACGTTATGCTTGGCCCGTGTTGTAGGGTAGGATCTTTGCAAAATCGCTCCATATCGGTAAATAAATTGATGTCTACTGTAAAATTACAGTAATATGTAAATTACTAAACAATACATGATTGGTCAGAAAAAAGGACGCATTTTGATAATCTCTAACATATACTAACTTACTTTAATATTCTTCAACTTTAATCATCTCTAAGCTTCAATAGTCTCCTATACATTATATGCATATATTATATTATATGATAATAAGTATATATTATATACTGTTTAATAGCCTTTCGCATCTAAAGCCCCCTTCTGTAACTAGCCAACTTAACACTTGCTCATACAAGACTTACCACTCTTCAATATTGGCTACCTACGTCCTTCTGGACCCCAGTTTGACCTTTTAGGTATTGTAGAATTGAAACGGTGCTACGAAGCCCTTCGTTTTTGGTGTCCAATACTACGTTATTTTGGTCGCAGACACGATTAGTAACGTTGCTGAGACCATAAGACCATGGTCAAATTATGGCCAGCTAACAGTATAAAATGGTGAACAAAATTTTCCTTTGGTGACCCCCAATGGCCACCATTTTGACTTCATTCCTCTTCATGATTGTGAAGAGATTTTATAAAATTTTATTATTTCAAGAATCCACATCCACGGTTTAACCGCATACCCTGGTGAATAAAATTTACCTTTGAATTTGAGAGGTGATGTGAAGAGTTTTTTATTGTATTATTTCGGAATATCGTTTGAAAGTTTGATTGGTAAAACTCATGATTTATTTTGGAGCTGCTGCCACCAAATTGAGGGGAGAGACGCATTTTCTTTGCTCCATTTCTTCATGCCTTCTCGCTCCTCTCGACATATGGAAAAATTAGTTTCATTGTACGAATATTCAGTGTTATTCTGTACGGACCATTTTCAAGAATTCATCATGGATTTCTGGATCAGCAATACAATTTAGTAACGACAATAAAATATACCTATGTGTAGTTTCACTCCGAGTAGAATTAAATGATTGATTTATCTATTTTGCACAAATAAAGTTACACAAAGTTATCTCCCACGGAATTCGTTTCCTGGTCTTTCCTATTGGTTCTCCCGAAGACAGGGTAAACGTATTCAAGCAATAATCTTTTTTTTGTTATAGAATCAACTTTCAAATTTGTTAGCGTATCACAATAATGCCAACTAGGTTTGTGACGAAAATATTATAGTACTAATATTTCAGTTGGAGGCAACGAGCAGTTACAATAGGATAATTATGGAACAAATAACTATATAAGTCTGATAAACTTGAGAAATGTAGAAGATTGGCAATATCCATGCGGTTGAAGAGCCCAAAACCTCCCTCAGCGTGATAATTTTGATAGGTGCTGAGGGTCAAAACTTTTTAATTGTTTCAAGGAACAGTTGTGTTAAGTCTTTCGCTCCAATCAATTAGCAATTTTTTTGGTTTATTATTTTCAATAATGAACCTTCGGAATCGACAAAGAAAAAAATGTTCACCCCCCCCCCCCCCCCTTCAAAATTTGTTGAATAGGAAGATTTTGGTTAAATTTGGTATTCAGGCTCCTTTTGGAGTCTAGTTGTTGCAGCTTTTGGTTGATGTCAGTCACTTCTAAGGGTTGAAAAATAAGGGCTCAAATTTTCAAAATGCCTTAGCTCAAAAACGTTCGAAGTAAAGGAATTGCTTCTTTATAAATTTAAAGTAGTATTGAATGTTTAGAATCGAATGAGACCACACAGAGCTCTGTAGGAACAACCATCCGCTCCCCATGAGAACTTAAAGGTTGAACGTATGATAAACCAGAAACACGAGTGTGAATCGAAGAGGCCTAACCCTCGTTTAAATTTTTGCTGACCGTTGTTCGTTGCTCGAATTGTACTCAGTTTTGCGTCCTTAGCAACTAGTAATCAAATTTCCTAATGAAGGCCTCCACAAATCACAATTTCTTCAAAATAAACTTGATTCTGAACCGGAAATATGGTTGGTAGGTAACGACAATGGCAAATCTGAGTTCTTGGCATTAAGTCTAAACATTATAATCAAAAAAAGTCCATTCATGCAGCATGAATTAATGAGCGAATTTTCAAAGAAATCTTTCTATTTAAGGTATGGTTAAGAAAAGGAAAAATGGTGTTGCAATTCAACAATGCAATGCAACAGGAGTCCATATTCACGTTCTACTCGTCTCCACAAACTCATAGAGTACCCACATAGCTATTGTTGTTTTTTTTTTTTTTTCAGTATACCTACCATACCAACATACTTTATGCACTGGATATGCTTTGAAGATGTTAGGAGTACATATTCATGTTCTACTCGTCTCCACGAACTCATAGAGTACCCACACGACTATTGTTGGTTTTTTCGATTTTCAGTACCTATAGCATACCAACATACTGTATGCACTGGGTATGCTTTGAAGTTCTCAGGAGTCATATTCATGTTCTACTCGTCTTTACAAACTCATAGAGTATTCACACGGCTACTGCATTTCTGGGTACAACAAATATACGCACTTATTTATTATATATATAAATATATACATACTTTTCTTAATTTTTGGACAATTTTCATTTTTGAAAAACGCATTGATATCAGAAATTTTGTGCTGAATCCGAATATACCATATATTACCATGATTTTGAAGGTAATAACCACAAAAAACTGGAAAACCCCATTTTTGGGGCATTTTTTCGAATTTTGGACCACTTTGGATTGTCCAAAATTGCTGGTTAACGAACTTGACCTATGGTTTGTTGTTACGAACCTTATACCGGAGCCTTTCCAGTATGAAAGTATCAGAATGGAGTTTTAATCTTGAAATGTTTATACAGAAGAGGCTGATGTATACCTCAATGTAGAATCGAAATATGTTCCAAATACGGAAATTTGAAAGAGCTCCGCAACTTATTCCTCCAAGGTAATTTTTTTACATTATTGTACGTCTGAAAGTGAGTTGGAACTCAAGAATGTTTGGTTCTGGAAGATAGCAGACTTGGAGAAGAGAAAAAGTTTCTATCCAGCCTTCAACTACAAGGACGAGAGTTGTTTTCACGCCGTCCGTTCTCTCGCTTCCCAGCAGCTCGGTGGAAATAAGGGGGTGAAGCAGCCGATTGTCCAGTCGTCATGACAACGAGGGTCTGGATGGGAAGGAAGCGGGGAGGATAAGAGGCAACAGGGTCTACCCGCCGGCCCTCCTGTCTCGGCTCTTGTTTATTACCTAATTGAACCACGATCCTCCCAGCCACCATTCTTGCGGCGAACCGGAGAGCCTTTTCTCGGTCGGATTCTGGCCCAGGCTCAGCGAGGGGTCCCAATCCGATTGAAAGTATTGAGGGCGGCAGAGTTAATCCGGAGGAAAGGGAGGATTGGTGAAGAACCAACTATGAACCACGGTAGAGTTGCAGCTGGTCACCAGAAACAACTTCGAGGAACACCAGAACAACGGATAATTCATTCTCGTCTGTATAGCCTGAAATTCTCTCAAAAAATATGCTCACTCCTACTAAAGACTACTTGTAGGTTTTCCTCATGTAGAAGAATGTTTATGTCATAACTGAGACTGAATTATGTGCTGAACTTATGATTACTGAAAATTTGGCAAAAATTTGTCAAACTCCAACAATTTTCATCGTACAGGTGGGATGTCAATCAGACTTTTTTCAAGTCGTTTCCAACGCACCTGAGAGGATTTGGGTCATATTGCAGCGCTGATTTGCCTACTAGGGATGGGTATCGACCAACGAATAATCGATTAATTAAATCAACGATTATTTCAGATATATTAATCGATTCGACGATTAATCGAGTCCTCAAACATCGATTAATTGATTAATAATCGATTATATCAAAAGGTTGGGATAGAATTGGATAGGTACAAAATTTAAAATTACATTCAAAGTCAGAGTGAAAAATAGAGAGGATTTGAAAACGAAAAGGTAATTTAGGATTACTTACTTAAATAACATGGAGGATAGATTAAACTATTTTCAAAAACAACTGCTCAAACTAGCTTCAATAATGATATCGACTACTTTTTCCATTTTGCCTTGAAAATTTCTTTCTCCATTAAAAAATCGACTCAAAAATCGTCGTTGGGTGCCAAATTTATTTGTTATCTTTGAACAATGAAACAACAAAAATGCTTGCATACGAGTCTGCAACACATTGGGAAATTTTATATCTTCAGTTCCCAGGTGACAACAAAAAAAGTGCATTGTTTCTTGCAGAGTTTAGCTTATTCGCAGTGGAAGCGTGCTGGGCCCATAACCTCTTGCAGAGTTTAGCTTATTCGCAGTGGTCTTAACTAATGCTCTTCACATAATTATTTTAAAGAACACACATACCTACTATCACAAAAAATCATGAAGAATTGCGTTGGTCGGAGGTTTTTTACGTTGTATTTTGCGGAAATGAAGGGGGGTGTAACCTTTTCGTGAAACACCCTGTATATGAGGAGGATGCCCTGATGCCTGAGGATTCATAAAATCATCAATCCCCAAGTAACCACCATCTTAGACGGAAATTATTGATGGACGCAATCCTTGAAAATGTCAAAAACCGGGGGTAGTGAAAGGTAGACTCTCGAACTCGAATTACAACTTCGTATAGTTTTGGCCTTATAGGATCCGCCAACCGCCTAACAGACCCACAGAAGGGCACAGAGCTAAAATTGTTCAGGTGGAATACGAGTGGACATTCTGACTTTGGAGGATATTTTTCAACGGAAACAATTCTTCAGCTACCCAATGGTTTGGGAGCAAAAACCAAACCTAAATTATCTATCGGCTTTTCTCATATGGCATCGTTTCAATTCTGATAGTATTTGGATTCTCTAGTTCAAAACATGAAAAATCGATATGAATGCCAATAATTTCATTTTACTCGAAATGTACTACAAGTATTTTCATTTTACTTTTTAAAAATAGGTAGGTGTTCCAATAGATTGTAAATGAATTGTTAAACAAAGCTCAATTTTGCTGAAATTTGAATGAAAGAGGTCCTGAAAGAATGGACATTTATTCGTCATAAGATAACATTAGATGTAGAAACAATACTATGAGAAAAATCCCCAAAAAAAATTCCAAAAATCCCTACCAAAATTTCAAAAATCCCTCCAAAATTCAAAAAATTCCTCTTGAACTCCATCAAATTTCATGCAAAATTAAGCTATTGTTGAGGGCGTCGGTGGTCTGGTGGACGGTGTACTCGACTGCGGTGATAAGATAAGAACCGTCTCGCGGGGATGCGAGTTCGAGTCTGGTCGCCAGCAGAAGGTTTTCTGTCTATTAGACGATCGGCAATCTCTCGTTCCAACCCAGGGCGGTGATGTTTGGGAAGCCATGAGCGAAATCATCAGAACAAATTCTGATCTCCCCTTAGGGAGACAGCTGATGACGTCCGCGACGCCAAGAATGGCAGTCGGACGAAAATTCAACCTGAAATGGTTGCTTACTTTACTTACCTACTTGTTGATGGAACACAATCGAATGTACTTTATTATTATCTCAATCATGAACACATGAAATCAACACCTGTTGAAACTGGAGGGACGAACTAAAACCAGACAACTACTTGACATTCTAATATTGTTTACTACATCCTTTAATAACATTAATACATATAAAATGTCGACATAAATACCAAGAACTACGTGATAAATCGAGATCTTTCCAACGAATGGTAAACTATTTCTGTCCGTTTGAAACTAAAGAAGTTTCATTTCCCTAGCAACGACTCGGTTGTAAGCGGAAATAATCAAAAAACCAACCGTAACGCTTTCTTCGTTTATGTGCCAAAGTAAAGACATAAAATGTCAATAATACGAGCACAATGATTTAATTGCTCGCTCCAATATTTTCATCAATTTCCTTCAGAAAAAGAGTTTGCTGGCCAATTGGTGGTCACCCGATTCCTCTGTTTCCTCGAAATTTGGCCAGCTTCAGTAAAAAGGCTTTCTGAAAGAACAGAGGAAGCCACTGCAGCACGTATTTCAAGGCAATTTCAGAAACCTCAGGAAAAGTCTCCGCCCTCTGTCTCCAATGTGATACCAGGTTTGGTTGTACGTTTACAAGAATATAATAAAATGCTCAACAAATGTTGAAAGAAGCGATATTGGCTTAATTTTCACACAGCTGATTTGCCTTCCTCGCGATCAATTTCTGACGTTTCATAAAGGCGTTCATATTGAGCGATCTGATCATCTAAGTATTATTGTTAACGTCTACCGCTAAAGTTGGTTATATATAGGTGCCTCGAAGTGTTCATCAGAACGCCTTTATCGATAATAGACAAGACCTCGCAGACCTCTCGGCTGCCATTCAAGACTTAACTCTGACGTTGTCGATATCTCTGAGATAACCGGCCTTCCTCTGACAAGACAGCCTCCGGGTAAGTTAACTTGTCCATTCATGCCCCAGCGCCTAACGCATAAAGGATAAAGCGGGCATGCAGACGGTATCGGGATCTCATACTGACAAGCAGAATTTATCCGATAGCGAGCCTGCCAGCCTCCGTGACGTCTCTCTTTCACTTTGTGGCTACCGCTGTAGTGAATAACACTGAGAAGGATCCATCTAAGCGTTATTTTATCCCGTAAGAGTTACTTGTATTGTTGGTACAATACAATCGTTGGTTGCAATCACGTTTTGACTCATTCTCAGTTTATCAATAACCGCGTTATCTCGGAATAACCAAATAACAAAAGCTCCGTAGTTCCACCAGCTCCAAATGGCTTTTTATTTGCTCGGAGGATAATATAAATAATTTGGTTGTAAATACCCTCGAAATGGCGCTCAATGTGTCAGGTGCAAAAACTCATTTAACCCTTAATATCATGAGGTATCATTTTGGAAGTCAGATTTTTACCAGCAACAGTTTATCCACTTTTAAACCAAAACTGATAGACGTTGACTATCTTGATACTGCAACTATCGATTTTGTAAGATAACGTCATATTAATAACTAGAGCTCGGAATTTGCATATTTTGCGTATCTTTTATTATGCGGTATATCTTTGTATTTGAACGTTTTGAAGGTTTCTGAATGTGGTGGTTTAAATGGAAATGGCTTATATTTGCATAATTCGGTCATTTTTGGAGATTTTTGCATTTTTTGGTCATTTTGGGGATTTTTGCATTTTTTGGTCATTTTGGGGATTTTTGCATTTTTTTGTCATTTTGGGGATTTTTGCATTTTTTGGTCATTTTGGGGATTTTTGCATTTTTTGGTCATTTTGGGGATTTTTGCATTTTTTGGTCATTTTGGGGATTTTGGATATTTTGCAGCATATTTTACCAGTTTTTTGCGTATTCTGGATTTTTTTTAAAGTCAGTGCTGGATGTTGACAATATTCGAAATCGAATGTTGGAATGTTTTGTCCCCTCACATCTCACATCACATCATCACTCACTCACATCACCCCTGCTCACGACCTGCTCGAAAAAAGCTCCCACTGGCATGGAACAACTGGAAAAGCCGTCAAGGATAAACTGGAGGGGGTCCTATCGAGAAATCCAGGGTGGTCTTCAGTGGTTCAAATCGCGAAAATTCTCAAAGGAGAAGACAGCTCGTGGGACTCTCCCTACTCTCCAAAAGAGATTTCCACTTCAAAATTTCTGCAATGAAAGAAATTTTAAGTGACAGGAGACACTGTTTTACACCTGATAATTTGGAGCGTGTAATTGTTGTCCAATATGATATGTAGTTCATCTTTACATTTTATACCTAGTTCGTATAAATGTATAAAAGTAAATAAAAAATGTATAACTGATTTTTTGAATTGCTTGTTTACTTTACCTGATGCTTCATAACTTTTTTCTAGGAGAAAAAAGGGCTAAAAAATGTAATAATATGGAACATCCTTTCTTAAAATACTGAAATTCCATATTTTTCCAGTTTCCGGTGCATATTTTCGGGAAATTTTCGTGCATATTTTCCGAGCTCTATTAATAACATAATAACTCAAAGAAAAAGCAAAATGATTCTCGAGTTGACAGACTGTAATAGGGCCTTCGAGGGACCTTCAACCCCCATTTCTCACCTTGTGGGCTGTTAGTTGGGTTTCCTCGTCAGAGATGGTGCTACTGTCAAAGGCAGGAGAGATCCCTCTATGAAGTGAACCTTCTCCACCTTATTCCTTGGCTCTGTACTTTATGATAAATAACTGTCCCCAACATCCCACCTAGGATCTTCCAAGTATGTCATACAGTATATCATACTGTATACAGTATACAGATTCTGCTGAAGTAACCGCTAGTGTGGCCCTTGAGCTGAAAGACTGATACAGGGTCTTTGAGGTACTTTCTGCTCAAATATTCTATAGATTAGTAAAATATATCTTAATCTATTTGGACACGCTGAAAATTATTTCACAAAGGTTTATTATTTTCCTGTATAGATCACTCTTCTGCAAAGATCACAGCTTTTCCATTGTCACTATTTATTTATATTTTGTTTTTTTTACCTACCAACCATAGGTACCTACTACCTACCTACTAGGGCATTTTTGAAAATTTCAACCCCAACCACCAATTAAATGGATTTGAAGGGTTGAAATTTTTATTCCATTTTCGGATTCTACGTACCTTGAAACGTAAAACATCAAATTTTGAGGGAGGGTTTATTTTTATTTTTTTTTCTTGCTCGATTCCAATACTTAGTTCATTATTGAAAATAATAAACCAAAATCCGAAAAAAAACTTTTTGAGCAAGTAGGAAAAGAACTACCTAACAGGTTTGAGATTCGATTACAGACAACTCAGCTCTCCCTCGCTTCTTTCATGTAGTTCCTGCTCAACTCTCTCTGAACTCCGGTTGAAACTGGATAATGAGGTTGAAAAATGCTTTGTTAATTTCGCATGAGCCCGTGGGTGAGGTAGAAATGAGATTTGTTTTAGAGAGACCTCGTCGAAACAACGTCAGTTTGCAGTTGTCGGACCCATTAAGCTTTTCCCTGAAAATACTCGATTTGAAAATGCCGGACCAGAGGGATTTTTTGATGAGTTAACACAATGAACTTTCAGGTTTTAACGGAAATTGAAGTCAAAGGGATGATTGGTACTTTATTGCAGTTTTATAACGTTCTATTTAAGGCTCCTGGCAGGTTTCCTCGTGTAAGGGAGAGTTAAATGTTATACAATTGTCCACAGGGATTACGTATGGAATTAAGTGATCTCCAATGCATTGGCAGAAAGTTTACTTTACGCTAACACTGCTGATCTGATTTCTTTCCTGTCACTTCAACAGCGCCAAACTACATGAATGAATTAGCAGGTTCATCGCCAAAGCGATTGATCTCTCATCTGGTTTCTTCCAACTTTCACTGTCCATGAAGAGGATACGCTGTTCAATCACTTCCAATAGTTCTAAAAAGCTATGGATCAACTTTCCTTCATGACTATGAAAGGAGTCAGCGCGTCTAATTCAAATAAATCTGCTTACTACCAATCCCTTTTATTCTATTTGATATCCTCTAAGTCACTTCCAATGGCCCTCAATAATCATTTTTCTATCACTTCTACATGTTCTTGAAGGGTCTTTGTATCAACTTTCGATGCTCTTTTATAACCATGGGAGGAGTCAGTTCCTCAACTAACTATCTTTTTACCAATCCCTTTTGTCTTATTTGATTCCCTTCTCTGAAAAAAAAAAAAAAAAAAAAAAAAACATGAGGGAGCTAACATTTACTTCTAGTAGTTTCCTGAAGGGTACCTATGTATCAACTTATGTCAGCTTTATTGGGATTTGGGTCCAACAGCAAAATCCTCCTCTTTCACCAAATTTTCGAAAAATTGATTTTCTTCATCAGGGCCTATAACGTACATTATACAATAATCAACAATAAAGCTTCGACATGGCTAAGAATATAAAATATATGTTACTTTTTTATGAGGAACTTACTCAGAGGATGAGTTTAGGTTTGAACATCAAACCACGGTCGGGAACCATATTTTATCTTTAAATATTACTAGAATACTACACCTAATTATTGCTAAATACTCACCTATTAGTTTATACACAAATTCACATTAAATATTTAAATACTGACTTCCAAATGTTTCCTTCAGTGTTCCTGGTTTATACCTCTTCGTTCCCGACCGTGGTTTGATGTTCAAACCTAAACTCATCCTCTGAGTAAGTTCCCATAAAAAAGTAACACATATTTTATATTCTTAGCTATGTCGAAGCTTTATTGTTGATTATTGTATAATGTACGTTATAGGCCCTGATGAAGAAAATAAATTTTTCGAAAATTTGGTGAAAGAGGAGGATTTTGCTGTTGGACCCAAATCCCAATAAAGCTGACATAATTTGCTTCGGGTAGATTGTCATACACTACTGTATGTATCAACATTCAATGCTCTATGCTTAACGTGGAAGGAGTCAGCCCGTCTCAATCTAATACATTGGCTTTCTACCATGCCTTCCCTTTTATTTGACTTGCTCCCAGTCACTTCCAGCATCCACTGGCCACCAACAGCCATGGACCAAGCGAAAAGCACTGCTAGATCAGTTCTCAATCAATTATCGATGCTCTTTGATGATCATGGAGTCAGCTCCTCTTACTCAACTGAATTGGCTCTTTATCAATCCTCTAATATTTTTAACTCCTCTTAGTCTGCTTCCACCTCCCTCTTATAAGCCATGGTCCAATTTACAATCACTTCCAGTTGTTCTCTAGGGACTTTGTATAAACTTTCGATGCTCGATGCTGAGCATTCAAGGAATCAACAAGTCTCTCTCAACTGATATGGCTTCCTACCGATCCTTTCCAAGATTCACCAACAAGATACTGAGAAATAACACTCCAGGATCAAGGGAGGAGATGTCGCAATCGCTCGCACTTCTGATCTGACTTCAAATCAGAATCTCAATCAAATTAATGGACTATTTCAATTTGTATTCCTCTTACGCAGATCTAAACTCCCTATCATGAAGCATTTAGTAAATATACAGCAATTAAGAATATTTAACATAAATCATAAATAATACTGATTTTGCACTCCCATTTATGTACCTTCTCACTTACAATATTACTTGCTAATTAGCGAACAAATGAATAAATCGAATCCCCTTCCTCCTCTCTTCTCTCAACACCATCCCCTCAACGACCGATTTCAATTTGTTATTTGCCGCCGCCAGAATGCGCGGAAACCGCTCTATTCATCCAGGCCTCCCCAATATGTCAGGAACTCTTTCTCGTATGGTAATTGGAGTTTTAAATCTTTTCGGAAAGGGCGGAAAAAGGGTTCCGCGCAGAGGGGGAAAACTCGTCAGCATACAGATTCACAATTAGTAATGATTTGTTGGGGTTTCCAATCAACCGGGTACCCCGGAGTTGGATTTACGAGTGTATTCGCGCACCAGGTCGAGGGAAGAAGTCTGGTTTTTCACCCTGGTTGAAGCGCTTTCATTATAGTGACTCCCAGTCAGGACATGAGTAACTTTTTTCTCTCTTGATTGAATTGATTCAAAACATGTTAGGGTTCAATCTCGTGATACGGTTATCTTGTTTGGGATCGGAACTGAAATTATACTGAGTATTTTGAATAAATCTGAGGCTAAGGGCTCGAAATTGGAAGAATTTCGCTGTCACACCTGTGGTAGTTACTGGTACCTAGTTCTTGGAATTAACCCTGGAATGCACAGGTGGGGTGTGCCACACCCCAAGATTTCTTGAAAGCTTAGTTTCGATCTGCCTCTTCTCCTCTCCCTTTCTACATAGGTAATGTTTTTCTTGAACCTTTTTCTAAATTTGTTAACCCTACGCATCTTCAGTCGACTTTCACCATTCGAGTGATATCGACGGTTAAGCCGTATTTATCAAGATTTTTGGCGGTTTTGAGTTAGAGTAGTTGAGAGTAGTAAGAATTAAAATGTATTTTGATCTATCTAGACTTGGTGTTTCAATGTAGGACTGCCATTTAAAAAAACAATATCTACCCTCAAAAACAAATGGTCGAGAGCCATAAACAAAAACGCCATAAATAAAAATAAATAAACAAATCAAATATTAGTGGGGTGGACGCCCAGGAATCACCAGACGCCGGCCCTAGAGATGTGGGAAAATGAGGAAGGTGGGTTTTGGGAGATGAAGGGAAGTAAAAATGCCATCTATAAAAATACCTACCACCAATTGAGGTATGAGCCGAGCAGGACGCGGGTTGTGATACCACAGAGTACACCTACCGAGATGCCCAACTCGCGCAACTCCGTGGCACTTTTCACGCACCACACTCCGCGCCATGGCAATGTTGCAGCCATCACCCTGATATTGCTGGGGACTACTCCTTACCTCCGACGCCGTAAATCATTTGTGTCATACTTTCTTATCTTAGCCCGCCAGGTCTGCTCCATGTTTAAGCTGCCATTGACGACTTGAACCTTTGATTTGAACCTTGATTGACGGCAACGATGTCGTGCTTCTTACCCTGGTTCTTTGGCATGTGATACAATCTCTCCCTCTCAACATCCCAGCCGCTAGATGATAAAGCACCTGCTATCTGCTTGGCGTAAAAAGCGGCTTCCATGAGTCCTAGGACACTGCTGCTGGTGCTGGAAGCACTTCCAGGATCTGACGCGGAAACTAATAGTGGTCTATAAACTACGGAATTGGTAAAAGGGACAGTCAGAACAGTCTGCAGTTAACACCAGCCAAACTATATCTTCTTCGAAATTTCTTCTTTATCGATTTCAATATCGTTTTGAAGTATTCGTTCTTACACTTCTTTCAAGAATTAACGCAAGAATGAGCGTTTCTCAGTCTGGCTGCCTATCCCCCTCTTCAATAGAGCGTACCCAACAAAGTCAAACCCTTCAGAACCGGCTTGCTGACACGGAAACGGCAAAAGTGCTTCCAGAACGAGAACGAGGGAAGGTTGACTGGAGAATTCGAGCGTAACGCTGATCAGGGGAGCAGAGAGGCGTCAAAGGGAGGAATTTCATCGACAAGGGAGATCTCCGGGCGAATTCACCCGCCAGGGGCGCTGGTGACAGTTGAGGGGATCCTGATGATTTGTGTCTTTATTCCCGAAACATTCCTTTCCGTCCCGTTCGACCTTCCGCAGTGATTTTGCTCTCTTCATAATGCTGGAGACGACCCCTTTTTTAGGTCAGACGAAGTAGGTACGAATAGAGCTATTTGTAGCTTGTTCAGAGCAGAAAAGAGATTTTCAGGAAATGAAACAGAGGAATTGGAATGATGCTTGTTCAACAGCACTATATCAACACTTGCGTCTCGCCGCCGAAAGACGAGCAGCCGGTGCTGCGGTCTAGCGGCATTTGTGAAAAGTACGCTGTACCTCGTTTTTACCGCTCATTCCAACATTATTATTCATTTAAAAATTTGACGGTTCTACTTACCTGCCTTATTAAATTTATTGTAGGGAGAAGAGAAATGTTATTGAATTTCTGTGGTGACGAATCAAGCAGAATGGATTATTATCGTGGAGATTACCGCCTGCGGAACTTTTTTACGAACATATAGAAAAATTAGAAAAATTTCGAAAAACTAGAAAAATTTCGCCCAGAACGGTTGCAATTTTTTGATTCACTTCTTGGGCAAATTTTTACTGTAAAAAAGAACACACAAAAAAAAACCCAGAAACAGCCGGATAGGGATAAAAATATGAATTTTTCATTCTCGTGAAAGTTCCAAGTACAGGAATATAGTTTGTCTATTAAAACGCTGCAAATTATTACACAATGGTTTATTATTTTTCTATGTACATCACTCGTCTGCAAAGAACACGGCTTTGTCTCTACCAACCAACATGAAGAAAAACATCGATCGCATTTCTGTCAGCTAAAACTTAAACGGAGATTAGGCCTCTTTTCGATTCACACTCGTGTTTCTGATTTATCGTACGTCCAACACTTAAATTCTAGTAGGGAGCGAACGGTTTGTCCTACAGAGCTCCGGGTGGTCTCAAAAAAGTCTATAGAATCTTAAATTGAAGGAAAAACAATACCTTCATATCAAAATTCTTCGAGTTAGGGCGTTTTCAAAATTTCAAAATTCATTTTTGAACCCTTAGAAGTGACCTACATCAACCAAAATCTTCGGGCACAACTAGACCCCAAATGGAGCCTACATACCAAATTTCATCAAAATCGGCCGATACTAAGTGGCAAATGTGCCGCGTACGGCGGACGGACGGCCAAATTTTTAAATTAGCGGTAAAAACGAGGTACAGCGTACTTTTCAAAAATGCCGCTAGACCGCATGCTCGTCTTTCGGCGGCGAGACGCAAGTCTATATCAACAAACCAATAAACCAACGTCATTAATTACTATTATTACCTACCCAATGTTTTATTGCCCTGATAACGAAGCAAGGACAACTAAAGGATGATAACTACTCATCACTACAGCATCGTAGCAGGAGAGTGACTAGAAAATAGGCAAATTAGCTGTTTGAGAGATGAAGTCTCTCCTGTTCATCCCAGAGCTCTGAGAAGGCATCGAAAAAAAACGCTGCAAATTATTTCACAAAGGTTTACTATTTTCCGTTGGGTAGTTATCATCCTTTAATTGTCCTTGTTCTGTTACCAGGGCAATAAAATATTGGGTAGGTAATTTATGACGTTGTTATATTGGTTTGTTGAAATAGTGCTGTTGAACAACCATCATTCTGATTTCATTTTTTGAAACTCTCTTTTCTGCTCTAATTCAATTGGAACCCTAATCACGTCTTTATAATGAACGGAACAAGCTACAAACAGCTCTATTCGTACCTACTTCGTCTGACCTTAAAAAGGGGTCGTCTCCAGCATCATGAAGAGAGCAGAATCACTGCGAAAGATAATTAATGTAATTATAGTGAATTTGTAGCGTTTGTTACCTACCAACCGTAGGCACCTACTACCTACTACCCACCTACTGCATAATTACCTTCACGCCTTCACAATCAAATTTATTTGGCAAGGAGGCACGAACAACGCCTCCACAATCATGAGAACCTGGAAATGCTCTACGTTTTGGACAACGAAGATGAACTCCGGCGACTCAAGCGAAAAAAACCACTGGACTTAGTTAGTGCTGCTAAAGTGCAGTTATAGCTCAGTGTTGAAGATTCTGTTATGAGAAGGGACTGCGTTTTACTGTAAACGGGCTCTCAAGGAGTGTAATAATGATATGTAATATTGCTAGATGGATTGTATTTAATATTCAGTTGCAATAATAAATCACGTTGAAAAAAAACAAAAAAAAAAGTTTATTTGGAAGAAATAAAATCTTAACACTCGATTCGAAAAATAGAGAGGTTCTTATGGGAAATTTGATTACTCGTTGCTAAGGAAGCAAAACGGAATACAAATCGAAGAAACGAACAGCGATCGCATTTTATTCTGATTAAATTTCATCGAATTTTCAACAATTTCATCGAATTTGGAAGAAAAATTAGAAGTTATTGGCTGTTACGAAATTTTTCAAAATTTAAAAATTCGGGTGGAAAATGGAGAAGTTATTTTTGACAGACAGATACAAAACTAGAATTGTTCAGAAAGCTCCAAAATGTAAAATAAGTGAAAATATTGATTTTGGAGAATTTTTTTTTTTCAAACTTGAAAAGTGGTCACAGTGCTTAGTAGACTCGAAAGTGAAATTTGGAGTCAAAGCTACTAATCTCAGTAATACAAAAAAGTCTGTCAAGTGGAAGTGGCACATAGCTTCTTCGTATCCATAACCCGATTGTATAGATGATCGTATGCATAGTAGTTAATCTCGAAACATCAATCTCTAAGTACCTTCCACTATTCTCATAGGGGACCATCTTCACGCTAACCTGAACGACCCTAAGAAATTTCGTCGAAATCGGATGGAAAATGTAGAAGTTATGGGTGTTAGAAGGAATTCATATTTGCGCATGCGCAGCAACTATTAGTCTGGAGGAGAAGATTTTCATAGGGGACCATCTATACGCCAATCTGAACAATCCTAGAAAATTTCATCAAATTCGGATGAAAAATGTAAGTGATATGGCTGTTACAAGGATTTTACGTTGGCGCATGCGCAGAGGCTACTGTCAATTTTAAGGCCTTTATTTTCATTGGGGACCATCTGAAACCTAATCCGCATAATGATTATGTGGAAAGCTTATGTGGAACGAAAATGTGGAAGTTATGGCTGGCAAGGAATTGACGTTCGCGCATGCTCAGCGGCTACTATCAATCCGGGGGTGATGATTTTCATAGGGGACCGTCTACGCGCCAACACGCGCCAATAAAACACTAACTTCGTATAGTTATGTTGGTTACAAGGATTTCATGACAGACACACAGTCAGACATACATGGAACCAAAATTGTTCAGAAAGGTCTGAAACGTAAAATGCGAGTGGAAATTTCGATTTTGGGAAACTTTTTTTTTTCAAAACAAAGCTTCCGCTACCTTGTTAGACTCAGAAGCAATAATTATTTATACAAAATATATTCGATTTTAATGAGCCGTTCATTTGAACGGTGAACCGCTCGTCGACGGTAGGAAACCCGTTCCCGAGGAAGAATAGTCGACACTCGACGCCCCCTCCAGCTTCGAACTCACCCCCTGGAAACCGCCCCTAACTGAAGCCCTGAACAACCCCTCTCCTCCCACTCACTTCCACCCCCTAATCAGCCTTCGAGACGTTGTAATGGCCAATTAACTACATTGTCATCCCAATCGATACGACGCAGCCACGCTCCTCTTTGATTTTCTCCCTAATAAACCAGGTTCTTCCTCTGCTGCTTCTTGTTCCACCATTAAACCTAATAACCTCCAGGAATATCTCTTGAGCGGTTCAATTTTTTTTATTCATGACGTTTGAAATTGAAATTCTTTAGGACTAAACCGTTTTTTTTTTTTTTTCAAGACTGTTTTTTCTTGGTTCGAAACGAGTGGGTGCACCGGAGGGCCAATAACCCACTGACCTATTCCCGGTTGTCGATTCACTACCAAATTGATTTCAAGCCGACTGAAAAGAAGTCAAATTAATCGTATGAGCAAATAAGGTTTCGTATTTACTAATCATCCTACAGCGCTGAAACTTGATAGACAACTTTTGGAACCCCTAGAAGAAATTCAAAGTCAAGGGAGTTGAATCAGCTGTGTGAACGGGAAAAGTAACGTTTCCTAACTCATCCTACTAGATCTTGGTTCATAGTCTGCGTAATTACATTAATGGAAATGATTTTGGAGAAGCATAGCAACTATTTAAGAATCCTGATAACTTGATCTATATCGAGTTTCTTAGGGCCATATGAAAACATGACACCTCCATTTGAATGGAATTTCAAGGGAATCTGCGGATAAGTCACTGGACGGTCATCTAAAAGCTTTTATAAGTGAGAGAAAACTGTAGCAAGTGTCAAAGGACACTGCAGCAAGTGTTCTCAGTTATTATCTGTTTAAAATCGTTCCAAATTATAGTTTTCGGATTCTTCAGTTCGAAACATGAAAAATCTGTATGAATACCAATAATTTAATTTGACTCGAAATTTTCCTATTAAACAAATTTTCATTTTCTTTTTTTAATAAGTTGGTGTCCAAATAGATGTTCAATGAATCGTCAAACAATAGCTTAAAGTAAGTAAAGTAAGCAACCATTTCAGGTTGAATTTTCGTCCGACTGCCATTCTTGGCGTCGCGGACGTCATCAGCTGTCTCCCTAAGGGGAGATCAGAATTTGTTCTGATGATTTCGCTCATGGCTTCCCAAACATCACCGCCCTGGGTTGGAACGAGAGATTGCCGATCGTCTAATAGACAGAAAACCTTCTGCTGGCGACCAGACTCGAACTCGCATCCCCGCGAGACGGTTCTTATCTTATCACCGCAGTCGAGTACACCGTCCACCAGACCACCGACGCCCTCAACAATAGCTTAATTTTGCATGAAATTTGATGGAGTTCAGGAGGAATTTTTTGAATTTTGGAGGGATTTTTGAAATTTTGGTAGGGATTTTTGGAATTTTTTTTGGGGATTTTTCTCATAGTATTGTTTCTACATCTAATGTTATCTTATGACGAATAAATGTCCATTCTTTCAGGACCTCTTTCATTCAAATTTCAGCAAAATTGAGCTTTGTTTAACAATTCATTTACAATCTATTGGAACACCTACCTATTTTTAAAAAGTAAAATGAAAATACTTGTAGTACATTTCGAGTAAAATGAAATTATTGGCATTCATATCGATTTTTCATGTTTTGAACTAGAGAATCCAAATACTATCAGAATTGAAACGATGCCATATGAGAAAAGCCGATAGATAATTTAGGTTTGGTTTTTGCTCCCAAACCATTGGGTAGCTGAAGAATTGTTTCCGTTGAAAAATATCCTCCAAAGTCAGAATGTCCACTCGTATTCCACCTGAACAATTTTAGTTCTGTGCCCTTCTGTGGGTCTGTCAGGCGGTTGGCAGATCCTATAAGGCCAAAATTATACGAAGTTGTAATCCGAGTTCGATGAAACTTTAATGTTCGTGAGAGTCTACCTTTCACAACCCCCGGATAGCAGTCTGACTCTTTTTGGTAGCAGATTGATGCTCTTAACGAGCATAAATTCCACGGTTTTCAATGAATTTTGACATTTTCAAGGATTGCGTCCATCAATAATTTCCGTCTAAGATGGTGGTTTCTTGGGCATTGATGATTTGATGAATCCTCAGGCATCAGGGCATCCTCCTCATATATATACATATATATATAAAAGTCTGCCAAATGAGTGTGGCACATAGATTCCTCGTATCCATAACCCAATTTAACTGATGATCCCATGCATAGCACCTAATCTCAAAACATCAATCTTTACCGACCTTGCACCACATTTCATCAAAATCGGATGGAAAATGTGGATGTTATGACTGTGATGAGGAATTCACATTTCCACATGCGCACTGGCTACTATCAGTTCCAGGCGGGTTTTTTCATTAGGGACCATCTACAATCCGCATAATCCCTGAAAACGTCATCGAAATCGGACAATAACTTTTGTATGGTTTTGTCCGTTACATACATTTCATGGCAGACACACAGACAGACATGGAACCAAAATTGTTCAGGAAGGTCTGAAAGGTAGAACACGAGTAAAAATTTTGATTTTGGAGAACATTTTTTTTATTTTTCAACTTTGAAAAGAGAAAACAAAGCTTCTGTTATCTTGGTAAACTCGGAGGCAATTATGGATACACAAGGATGCTATGTACCACACCCATTTGGTAGACTTTTTGATTCACAATGACGTCATAACTAGTTACTTTGAATTCGACTGCTCTGTCGACGGAGCTCAAAGAGAGATTCTCTGTGAACTCACTCCACAAAAAAAAGCATCAATGGTAACCAAGGCAACTCCCCATCCTCAGAGGCTACGATATGATTTAGCAACCCTCCCGACGCGACATGTTAGGAATGTCGTTCACCCCACCGACAACCGTTTGGAAGACCGCTAATGGTAATTTGAAATCTCTCCAAGAGTTGACTTTTGTCAGAATGAAGTGGATCTTCGGCAACTTGTATAGAAGAGGGGACCGGAGAGGTTCTTCATCTTTTGATGGGAGTTTAAACGAAAAAGACGAAATTAATGTTCGTCTTGAAAAGGATCCGAAAAGTCAACGAGAAGCTTCTCTCGGGTACGTCTTAATGCAGGCATTCTGTGGAAGGTTAGTCACGGTGGGGGAATATTTTTGAAAGAGGGTCTTGCTTTGAGTTTTACAATTCAATTTGAGGGTAGAATAATGAAGGGGAGCATTTTCGATAGCTTATGACTAAATACAACTCAAACAGACCATAAGCCTGATGTCTAATTCATTAGGTACGAAGTGCGATTGACTCGTTTTCTGTACCATCCGAGTGTTACTTCGATAGTTTAAAATCAATTAATTATGTACTTGTTGCCAAGACATGCTGTTTATTTAGATACTCGTGGGGATTGTCTGGCCCATCTTTGTACAATTTCCTTCTCGTCAAATCACGTCATTTTTACTTTTCTTGTCACTAATTTTACACCTTGTTTCTCCCAAATTGTTGAAGAAAAAAAATTATTCCAAATAGATTCATTATTCTACGGATGAACTCACTCCCTCGTTGATCTATTCATTCCATTGATTATTTGATGAGTCATAAAAATATTGTTCGTTCCAAGTTTTTGTTACATATACCTTTAGGTAACAAAAAGGTACCTATAAGTACTTAAGGTTAAGGTAAAGTTTGTAGTACTCACCTGTGGTTCTCTGAAAAAAAAATCTTCAATTTTAAAATTTTCGTAGGTGTAAGGTGCCTTTGAGATACACGTGTGCTGCCACCTAGTCAGGTGTAAGGTGTCTTCGTGATACACGTGTGATGCCACCTAGTCAGGTGCAAGGTGCCTTTGTGATACACGTGTGATGCCACCTAGTCAGGTGTAAGGTGCCTTTGTGATACACGTGTGATGCCACCTAGTCAGGAATATGGTGCCTCTGTGATACACGTGTGATGCCACCTAGTCAGGAATATGGTGCCTTTGTGATACACGTGTGATGCCACCTAGTCAAGTGTAAGGTGAGATACTTGAGTATAAACCCCTACTTTTTATTCATGTGGTTTATGCTCATTTGATATAACTTTTTTTCCTACTCTATAAAAAAAATAAAATAAATAAAAATAGGAACTATTAAAATAAAACTATGAAAATTACCATTTACAATGCGATTTTAATTATTTTTTTGACAATAAATAATAAAGGAGTTATAAATATTTGAAAATGGGGGCTTGTATTAAAATACAATCTAAAAATCGTTGGAAAGCTTTCGATTTATGCAGAAACATTATGTTGACTATTCGCTTGAGATTTTTTTGGTTTATTATTTTCAATAATAAGCCTTTGGAATCGAGCAAGAAAAAAAAAAAATTTGACCCCCCCTCAAAATTTGATGTTTTACGTTTCAAGGTGCGTAGAATCCGAAAATCGAATAAAAAAATTTCCGTCCGTCCGCCGTACGCCGTACGCCGTCCGCCGTACGCCGTCCGCCGTACGCGGCACTTTTCTTAGCAACACTGGACCGATTTGGTTCAAATTTGGTATATGGGCTCCATTTGGGGTCTAGTTGTGCCGCGAAGCTTTTGGTTGATGTAGGTCACTTCTAAGGGGTGAAAATTAAGGGTTGAAATTTTCAAGAGTGCCCTAGCTCGAAAACTCTCGAAATAAAGGTATCGTTTTTTCACCAATTTTAAATAGTACAGAATTTTTAAAAATTTTTGAGACCACCCGGAGCTCTGTAGGACATACCGTTCGGTCCCTACGAGTATTTGAAGGTTTTCCTTCGATAAAACAGAATCATGAGTGTGAATCGCAAAAGAGGTCTAATCGCCGTTCAAATTTTATCTGACTAAAATGCGATCGCTGTTCATTTCTTCGGTTTGTATACAGTTTTGCCTTCTGCGTAACCAGTAATCAAATTTCCATATCAAGCTTTCTATTTTTCGAATCGAGTGTGAAGCGTTTAGTTCTTTCTAATAAACTTGATTGTGAAGGTGTGAAGCCATTATAGTGTGGTAGGTAGTACCTACCAATAGTTGGTAGGTAAAAAAAAATGGTAGGTAAAACAATGTTTGTAGGTAAAAAACGCTGCAAATCATTGCTCACTGATCAGATCACTGATCAGCTGAGTGAGCTCCGAAGCCATTTTCAATGCTATTGAATGGAAGTGCTCTTCCAGGCGTCTCCAGCATTCGAGGATATCTTCTTCACTCCTCACATCACTGATCAGCTGAGTGAGCTCCAAAGCCATTTTCAATCCTATTGAATGGAGGTGCTCTTCCAGGCGTCTCCAGCATTCGAGGAGATCTTCTTCACTCCTCACATCACTGATCAGCTGAGTGAGCTCGAAAGCCATTTTCAATCCTATTGAATGGAAGTGCTCTTCCAGGCGTCTCCAGCATTCGAGGAGATCTTCTTCACTCTTCTGATCACTGATCAGCTGAGTGAGCTCCGAAGCCATTTTCAATCCTATTGAACGCAGGAGCTGAAATTTGAGAGGGAAGGTCAAGGGAGAATACAGATGGTGGTAGGTACTATTGATGGAGAACCAGTGATCTATACAGAAGGATGATCTATACAGAAAATAATAAACCTTTGAGCAATGATTTGCAGCGTTTTTTTTTTTTTTTTTTACTAATATACAGGGTGTAACGGTTAAGGTCGTACAACCGGCCAGGGTTCGATTCTACAACTAATTTGTGACTTTTTTTGTGTCATGACTTTTTTTCTTAACTCCCTTAAAATCGGACTTTTTCCACTTTTAAGATTTTTTTCGTATTTTCGACCTTACGCCATTAAAACAGCCATAACTCCCTTGTTTTTCAGTCAAACTTCAAATGCAATTATACCGTTGCGAATAACGTTAAATTCTCTACCTCCCTAGTGTTATATAAAACTTTTAAAAGAAGACTAAGATGTTGAAAAATGAGCCCGAATAGTAAAATCTCGAAAATCTCGGAAATTTTTCGTTTTTTCAAACGTTTGTAACACTAACTGAAACTGCCGGTTAAGTTCTCACTGTAACCCTAAACGTTGACCCAAAATCTCAGCTTTCCAACGGTATGGTCATGAAATTGTTTACAGTGGGCTAATGGTGTAAAATCCTCGTTCCCGTGCCAAAAACAGTGGATCTTCCAGTAAAAATCGACGTTTTTCGCGGAAGACATTTTTGCCCTAAAATGAGTTAGGCAGCCATCTTTTTACTTTGTCTCACTGAGTCAAATGATGACAAAAGACTTATCGAAAAAGCAGTCACTGATATCTTGTCCAATTCACTTTTCGAAAATTGTCTTAATTTCTGTTAATTTGTATGCTAATTTTTTTATTACTAGATCGGCCAAGTTAAACGTTGCTAAGGTCGACAATAAGGTCAAATTAATGTCCTCCCCACATCGCAAGTAAAAAAAAATCGTTTTAAAAAACGAAGAATTTCCGAGATTTTCGCGATTTACTATTCGGGCTCATTTTTCAACATCTTGGTCTTCTTTAAAAAGTTTTATTTAACCCTAGCGAGATAGAAAATTTAACGTTCTTTGCAAAGGTATAATTACATTTGAATTTTGACTGAAAAACAAGGGAGTTATGGCTGTTTTAATGGCGTAAGGTCGAAAATACGAAAAAAGTCTTGAAAGTGGAAAAAGTCCGAGTTTAAGGGGGTTAAGAAAAAAAAGTCATGAGACAAAATAAGTCATAAATTAGTTGTAGAATCGAACCCTGGCCGGTTGTACGACCTTAACTGTTACACCCTGTATACCTACTAAATATTTAAAAAACGCATAACATGGCGAAAATGTCGTTAGAGGAACACATTAATGTCAAAAATTAGAGGAAATTTAACAGTTTAATAGTTGTGTCCAAAAAATACATCAATATCATCAACTTATTTCAGTTTCTGAGTGTGAATTTTACTACGAATGAATCAAAGATAGGTAGGTGGGTAGGTAGTTCTTAGTATTTGGAATTGTTTGGGAAATCCTCCGTATTTGAATAAACGATCAACATGACGTATTATATAATTCTATTTGCCCTACAAAAACGACGGAAATCGAGATTTCATCCGATTATATGCAATGGGAACGTTATTTTCCCTCTCTCCCACTATCCACGCTCGAACGAAAATATTCGTTTTAATTTTTTTTCCTCCCCTTTTATTTCGCAGGTTTATTTGCTCAAGAGAGTCCTTCCTGGTCTCTTCAAGTGGGTTCTTGGGAGATAATTTGATTGTTCCTCGAGGGGTTGGAATCTTTGGCTTTTTGAATTCGATCTCCCCTTCCAGAATTCCTCTGCATATTTTAGGATCGTTTTTCTCAATTTTGTAAGTTATTTGTGTATTATTCGTAAGAGAGACGATAATTTATACGAGTTTTTGAATTCACGTTTAACAGGTATGAGATGCTTTGTTTACACAATCATTTGAGACTTAAGTAAAACAAATTCTTATTAATAATATATAATTATCATAATACGAGTATTATGAGTTTGTGTCACTCCAGAACAACTTGAAGGCCGTAGCTTAAGAGTTGGAGGCGATTTATATAAAGTTATTTCATAACGGTTTATTATTTTTCCGTCTTCGACCGGGGGTTGGTGGTGAGAGGGGGGTTTCGGTCCTCTGGAGATGCTCTCAGGGTACTAACACTTAAGTGTTAGTATTCTGATGAATTTCACACTAATTGTTCATTAAACGATAGTTTCATTCGTTTCAAACTGAATTTGTTTCATTCTTACTGAACACAATCTTGAGTATTCATGAAAAACATTCAAGGAACATTTAATAATTAGGTAATCAATTAACCCTAATAGCGATCGGTTGGGCTCGGTCGGTGATGTCATTAAAATCTTTAAAAACGTAAAAAATTTTGAACTAATGGAAAAACAGCAACTGCATAAATATTGAACATTTTCGAGATAGGGAATATGGAACACTTTTTCTTATCTAGCACCCCTATGAATTGGAGGATTCTCTCCTAAAAGTAGAGGATGTTCCTCCATACATTTGAGCATAGTCCTCTATGTGTTGGAGGATGCCAACATTCGATTCAGCGTGTGAAATTACTACAAAGAAGTCTTTCAAAACACAAGAAAACAAAATTTTCGTATTCCAACCTCATTCTCTCCATCAATTCTATATGAAAAATATAATTGACAAATCCATTGAAATTCGACTGTTTGGCACATTTTTTGAACTTAACGTTACAACTCTGGTACCATAAATAACAGTCATGAAAAACTGGTGATTTTGAGATTATGACAAAATTCACTCTTCAGTCTCCATTATCACTTCTCAATTCCACCTAGAAAAAAATTGTGTCAGTCATCTTCAGGGAAGCAGTAAATTTAACGCATGTCCAAAATTCTAAAATTTCGCAAAAAGGTTCTTATGAACAAAAGAGGAGACGATTTCGATAGCCAGGAATTGTAGACTGCTGTAAGGAATCAAAATTTCAACAAAAAACGCGTTTTGTGGAATTTTCCTAGTGAATTACCGTCATAATCACAGTAATTTATGTACCTTTGATTGAGTTTAGGTCTCAATTCTGAACTGTAATGAAATTTATGATGCCAGATCGTGATTGCTTCTTAACCTTCCGTTAGTGGCACCTCTATTCTTACGCGATTGGTGGCATGTATGTCTCACATACATTACACTTTTTGGGCTTATACCAATAGAGAAAGTCCTCTTTTAACCGTCAGGGTTGTGTAAACAAGACACGTAATTGTTTAGTTAATGTTTTTGTATGTTGAAAAAATGTAAATAAAAAAAAATTAGTGGTCTCCAAGAACATTTCTTAACTAAATTTTTTAAAACTTGTTAAGTTACATATTTTTGAAAAATCAGTCTTAGGTATAATAAATTTCAGTCTTATATTAAATTGCAGAGCTGACATAGAGATAAATGCTTAGATACTACAACAAAGCTACGAGTAATTATAAGCTTCGAAACTTTTGACAGCTGACTGAGTAAAATAGGTAAATCACATTTTCAAGAAGGACAATCCAAACCCCAAATTCGGACTAGAAAAGTAGCTTACCTACGCTTGAAAAAACTGACTAGACATACCTTCATCAAATAAATCTTTAGGACTCCAATTTTTCAAAAAATCCACATCCGCTGGTTTATTACTGACGCAGAAGGGCCCTCCTGGTTGCTGTCCGGCGTAAATTTCCACACTGTAAGTGTAGAACACTTGAGCATCAACGAGTGCAAATACTTTCACCCCATACTTGTTGGGTTTACTTGGAATATATTGCTTGAAACTTGAATATATTGGTGTGTGAACAATACCAATTAAGTTTGTTCCAAGTAAAAAATAACTTTTGAAAAAAATTACACAATGCATGTGACGAATACAACGTATCGATATCTCGATTGGGGTTCAAAGGACAGCGGCTTCAGGACAATTGAGGGACTCCTCACATTGCCAGAGAAGAATCGGAGAGGAGATGCCCTCCACCCACCACTTGGGTGAAACTTGACAGGCGACTGAAGAGAGACATGTATGCCTCACATACACGCCACTAACGGAAGATTAATAGGGATTATTAAAGCTCTTACGAAATCAATCATCAATTCACGTTCATCGTCCTCGAAAAGTAGACTGAATGAGAAAGTTATACTGCCCATCCTACTTGGCAGACATGTTGATTCCGACTCTACCAAGATTACACATAAGTCTACACTTATCAAGATTGAACGATTTTTCTCCAAAATCAAAATGTCCACATGCATTTTACGTTTATTATAATGGGCAAAACTATACGAGGTTATTGCTTGATTTCGATGAAATTTGCAGCGATTGTGTGGGTTGCCATGTGGATGGTCTGCGGCACTTTCCTTAGTTCCAATGGCGATTTTGATGAAATTTGGTATGCGGGCTCCACTTAGGGTCTAGTTGTGCCCTGAAGCTTTTGGTTGATGTCATTCACTTCTAAGAGTTGAAAAATAAGGGTTGAAATGTTCAAAACGCCCTAGCTCAAAAACGTTTGATATGAAAGTGTTGTTTTTTCATCAATTCAAAATAGTATTAAATTTTTAGAATCAAATGAGACCACCTAGAGCTCTGTAGGATCAACCGTTTGGTCCATATGAGAACTAGGATTGGACTTATGATCAATCAGAAACACGCGCGTGAATCGCAACAGAAGCCTAACTCCGTTACTGACCAAAATGCGATCGTTGTGCGTTTCTTCAAGTTGTCAAATTTCCTGATGAAGGCACCCACAACTCTTTATTTCCCCAAATTGACTGCAAAGCGTTTATTTTTTCAAAATAAACTTGATTCTGAAGTGAAATATGGTAGGTCGGTAGTGACGATGGCAAAGTTACGTTCTTTGTTGACGAGTGATCTATACAGAGAAATAATAAATCGTTGTGTAATAAATTGCAGCTTTTTTCTATTAAATCCGGAATAACCTTGGTTTTTAATCATATCCGAAAATCATCTTTGGACGGCCGATTTATGAGGAACAATACTATCTCGGAATACGAAATAAGAAAACGATTTGCCTTTACAAAAATGGGGGTATGCCGTCTGGCCCCGGCCGGTTGAAAACCGAGACTCGCGGAATAGAAAGTGGGAGGTCACGTGTGACCCCCGATTCACGATTCACCCCCGATGAGAATGAGCGCTGTCACGTCCCACCCCCAACAAGACATCAAATTTTCCTTCCCACTTTAACGGGGGCGGAGCTTGCTTGACACCTTTTTAACAAATTTATAAAGTGGGAGGCTGCCGTTTTCCTGTTTTTCTATATATTTCGCGATCCTAGCCTGAGCAGTACGCACCCAAACATATACAACGCCGTGGAAGTATTACTCGAGGTGCAAGCGGAAACCTATGCAAAAATACATTCCATAACCCTACAGCTCCAGCATCACCCGAGAAAGAAAAGAGTAGAGGCTCAGGCTAGGATCGCGAAATATATAGAAAAAC
The DNA here is from genome assembly GCA_009739505.2 of Apolygus lucorum. Taxonomy (NCBI): domain Eukaryota; kingdom Metazoa; phylum Arthropoda; class Insecta; order Hemiptera; family Miridae; genus Apolygus; species Apolygus lucorum. The sequence continues at coordinate 39,001,050 of CM019173.2, forward strand.
AGGAAAACGGCAGCCTCCCACTTTATAAATTTGTTAAAAAGGTGTCAAGCAAGCTCCGCCCCCACTCGGAAAAGGAAACTGCCTAGCGCTCATTAATTTAATGCAAATTTGTAGTTTGACGACGAAAAAGTTATTTCGAACATTTCCTGACAACGAACACAAATTTTTAACCACACCTGCGCCTTACTGCAGACAGTCCTAAGTCTGTTAAAGTGGGAAGGAAAATTTGATGTCTTGTTGGGGGTGAGACGTGACAGCGCTCATTCTCATCGGGGGTCACATGTGACCTCCCACTTTCGACTTTGCTTGGGGGTCACACGTGCCCGAGCGGGGGGGGGAACTAGGAAACTCATCGAAAGGACACTCATCGAAAAAATCATGGAATGGCGTTTTCGATAGGTTTCCAATCCAGAGTGGACACTCATCGAAAAGTGACGTCTGAGAAACTCATCGAAAAGTAAAGTCCACTCAATTTAATAGATTAATTCAGTTATTAGATCGAATAATTTTTTGATTCGACTTAAGTCCAGCACTGTCGAGACACTCCTCGAAAAATAGCTTCGGGACACTCGTCGAAAGTAGAAGCTCGGGATACTCATCGAAAAATCTGATTGACAGGATATTCGTTACCTTCGGGTCAACCCTGAACTACCTGCTATTATAACAGCCCAAGGCCACCTTGAACACCAGGCCAAAACCCTCACCTTCTATAGCTCTGACGTAGCCCTACCTCCTTTGTTAGGGCTTCACTACCTTCAGTGAGGCTGTAGTTTGTCTAATTACACACAAATTATGAGATTATAAATTATGTTCACAATTACCATGATCGTGTGTTGGAACGATTGACTCTCGCAACCATATGAAAGATGAGTGATTTGAATGGTAACACCCAGTCATACACATGATAGCAAATATCTTCGTATCTAGAAGGCAGTTCACCTATAACCTTGCTACAGAGTTCTATGAAACTCTGAGAAAGAAAAGTAAGAGGAAAATAGCGCCAAACGACTGTGAAGTAGTTTGCGATTATGTTGACGTTTCCCCCCCACTTTTTTGTCGTTCTCAAAAACGTCGTCAAAAAGTCGTCGCTCAAAAAACACACTCGGGGTTCCCCCAAACTCGTTACTCTCGTCGGCTCCTGCTGATCTGACTCAATCAGCAATCCTCCTTGGACTAATCCCGAAGTTTCACGATCACGATGAACTCTCCGTCAAGGAGCCAACCCGCACACACCCTGAAAATTTCATCAAAATTGAACCATCCCTTCATGCCCTTGGGGGGGGGGGGGGGGGCAAGGTATTGACCACAGGCAGACAGACCGACAGACACGGAACCAAAGTTGTTCAAAAAGCTGACTCGCTGCACGAATACAAAGCTTTTTATCTTTCGAATAGTTATCCTCTGTATTAGGGGCTCTAGTTAACAAACGGCCAGAAGAAGCAGTTTCTTGCATGTTTGACAGCAAATGGGGTGTGCGCATGGTTTTTTTGTGTGTATATTTCCGAATGATGGATCTCAGTGAGAGCTTTCCAAAAATGTGCAACATGCAAGCGGAAAAGGGTCTCGAAATGCATATTTGTGACGTCACGGGCCCCTTTCCAGGTGTTTTTATGGCTTAACCAGCCGGAGTCTTGAGCTGAAAATTGGCAGATGGGGTTTTCGGGAGCGCCAAACTCGAATTTGAGGGTGAAAATGCGAATTTCCAACCCATGCGTACACCCTATAGTTGCATGCCGATCTAAGCTCAACCAATGGACGATGGAAAGACAATGGAAGCGTGTGAGTGTGTAACATGTAATTAGGTACCTATGTTTAGCGTGAATATGTACTTATTTATACTAATGTATAAAGAAGTTGACTTCGTGAATTCGAACGGAACTGATAATGATTTTTATTAGAAACGCAACATGTGGCAAGATGCCAATGGGTTGTTAAAAATGAAATAATAAAATTAACTGTAGAAACTGCCACATATGTACAATTAAAAAAATTATCTTAAAAAGGAAGCAGAAATTTATTTTAGATTATGAATAGATCCATTCTTTCTGGGGCAATCAGACAACCACTGGTAAGCGGGGGCTTACAATAACGAATCAACTGAGGAGTGGTGTGGCCTGTTCTATCTAACCTCCTTGGAGGCCCTGGCCCATGTACCTGACAGCGAGCGGTACGGTATAGGTAGTAAACCCTTCAGAGGTCTAGTTTGAGGACTTTCCTTTCGATGACTGTCCCTTAGGAGTATTTTCGACGAGTGTCACAGGGAACGAGAAACTCATCAAAAATAATTATCAACTAGTTTTTATCATTCAATTCATATATCCAATGTCCGATTAGATATTTTCGACGACTTTCCCATCCTCCAGTTTTCGACTAGTGTCCCACCCTATGGGGATACTCCTCAAAAAGCTTCGAGCTCACGTTTTCGATGAGTGTCCTTTCGATGAGTTGTAGGGACCCGAGCGGGGGCCACTCGTAACGACTTTTCGCGGCCGGGAGTCAGACGGAAGGCCCCCACAAAAATTCCGCGGCGGTTTTGGCCCTGATGCCAGAAACACGCGGACGACCGATTGACGTTTCCGTTGAAATGACCGGAGGAGAAAGCGGATTCCTTCTCTTCTCGATCAAAACTGAGCGAAAACATTCGAATAGGAAACACGCCTGTCAATTCCAGACAAACAACTTCTCTTACCATTCAACCTCACCTTTCTCCACGTTTGGAAACTTACCCGTAAGCTTCACGGTGAGCCCTCTCCAGGTTCTCGAATGTATGAATCTCACTTGGAGCTTTGAACGAATTTAATGGAATTATAATGCAGGGTGTCCATGTTAAGGACACGAATTTTCCGTAGTCGATTCTACAACTAATTTAAGTGAGAAAATGTATCTTAGCATTTTTTTAAACCCTTGTTTTTTCAATTATATATTCTTTCAGTTTTTTACCTTATGTCACTAAAATTACCAAAACTACCTCAATTTACGAGGTAAATGTAAAAATAAGGGTACAGTAGGAAAGGACGTTAACTTTCCCATCTTTATTTTGCTTACAAAAAATTAATTTGTGGGTGCCTAATGAAAAAAAAATCAACTATTCTTTCTTTATGTTCTAGAGGTTTTCCTTCCGCATGTTTTTTTACTTAATTCATCACCAAAAACTGTGCAACAGTAAGAGGAAAAAACGTTTTATAAACAAATGTAAAAGAGAAATGTCTTTAAAGGAGGAAAATTTCACCCTTCGCGCCAAACTACCGAAATTTCCCCGTCAAAAAACCTTAACAACCAAAGGGAAAACAGGAAGTTTCGTCAATTTGACAAAAATTTCACTACAAGTTAATTTTCACCCTTAGGCATCTACAAATAGTTTTTTTTCAAGCACTAGAAAGATGACTTGACGCTCTTTCCTTCGGTGTCCTTATTTTGGTTTATTATTGTGAATAATGACCGAGAAAAGGATTTTTTTTTAACCACAACTCAAATTTGTTTGGTAATCATCTCTCACGCGGCTCCTGTTTTGTTTTTCCCTAAGTTGTTAAAATATATATATTGAAATTTGGACCACAAAAAGAAATTGTTTGGTATGAACTTGAATTGTATGGTTTTGGAGATTTTGCTGGAAAAAGGAAGAAAATGTGGAAATGTGATGTGTTGACCTTGTTGTTGTTTGAGTGTTCTGGTTTATTATTGTCAATAATTTGTTGGTTCACAATTCAAGGTACGTAGAATCAAAAATAGAATAAAAACGCTGCAAATCATTGCTCAAAGGTTTATTATTTTCTGTATAGATCACCCTTCTGTATAGATCACTGGTTCTCCATCAATAGCACCTACCACCATCTGTACTCTCCCTTGACCTTCCCTCTCAAATTTCAGCTTCCTGCGTTCAATAGGATTGAAAATGGCTTTGGAGCTCACTCAGCTGATCAGTGATCTGAAGAGTGAAGAAGATCTCCTCGAATGCTGGAGACGCCTGGAAGAGCACTTCCATTCAAAAGGATTGAAATGGCTTCGGAGCTCACTCAGCTGATCAGTGATCTGAAGAGTGAAGAAGCCTTGAGCAATGATTTGCAGCGTTTTTTACCCACCAACATTTTTTTTACCTACCAACTTTTTTTTACCTACCAGCTAGGTAATACCTACCACACCATACTGGGTTCACCACCTTCACAATCAAGTTATTAGAAAGAACCTAAGCGCTTCACACTCGATTGGAAAAATAGAAAGCTTCATATGGAAATTTGATTACTGGTTACGCAGAAGGCAAAACTATACCAAATCGATTGAAATGAACAGCGGTCGCATTGTAGTCCGATAAAATTCGAATGGAGATTAGACCATTTTTGCGATTCACACTCATGATTCTGTTTTATCGAAGGAAAACCTTCAAGTACTCGTAGGGACCGAACGGTTTGTCCTACAGAGCTCCGGGTGGTCTCAAAAATTTTTAAAAATTCAATACTATTTAAAATTGGTGAAAAAACGATACTTTTATTTCGAGAGTTTTCGAGCTAGGGCACTCTTGAAAATTTCAACCCTTAATTTTCACTCCTTAGAAGTGACCTACATCAACCAAAGCTTCGCGGTAACTAGACCCCAAATGGAGCCCATATACCAATTTGAACCAAATCGGTCCAGTGTTGCTAAGAAAAGTGCCGCGTACGGCGGACGGCGGACGGACGGAAAATTTTTTATCGATTTTCGTATTCTACGTACCTTGAAACGTAAAACATCAAATTTTGAGGGGGGGTTAAAATTTTTTTTTCATGCTCGATTCCAAAGGCTTATTATTGAAAATAATAAACCAAAATTTGGCCGTCCGTCCGCCGTCCGCGCCATTTTCCCCGCTTAGCATTGACCGATTGATTTGATGAAATTTGGTATGTGGGCTCCATTTGGGGTCTAGTTGTGTCCCAAAGATTTGGTTGATGCAGTCACTTCTAAGGGGTGTAAAAATAAGGTTAGAGTTTTGATAACGCCCTAACTCGAAAAATTTTGATATAAAGGTATTGCTTCCCATAAATTTTCGAAAAATGTTGATATAAAGGTATGGTTTTTCGATAAATTGTGCAGTCTCTAACATGTGACACTCTGTATTACCGGAAGGACTCAACAAGCAGAATGAAGATTCGAAGCTCCCAGTCGTGCAGTCCGAATGAGCGACTTTGCAAAGAATTATTTTTTTCACTTTACAAGATTTTCTGTCAGGAAATGTAACGCTGATTCCGAAAAATATGTTCAAGAAATGATCTTACGAATACAGATAAAACACCAGTTGAGAGTAAATATGTTGATTTTGGTATTTTAGGACTCAAATTGAAAGGATAACTGTTGAAAGATGAAAATAAAAAGAGGAGTTTAGTGGGGTAGAAACAGAACGAGTTAAAATTTGGAACCAATACGAGAACCCCTCAGGCAATCTTTTCAACTGAATGCTCATTCGACCCGCGTACAACGCATCGGTTCAAAGCACCAACAAAGCAACTGGATCAGAAAACGTGTGATGTTACCGACCAGCGGGTATTTGCCCTATCGGCTCGGTCGGTTTGAACTCGAGCTGATCCTGACCAGGAGGTAATAGCCTCGAGCCTGATTCAGTATCAAGAGGCCGGTTTATAGCTTCGATTAATTCCAGGAGCTGCCTATCAGAGCAGTTCGAGAGCCCTTCAAGGGCGGATCCCTCCGTCATAACGTGACGAGGTTCAAATTAGCGAATTCGGTTCGTGTTCGAACGCCCATTGCGGTTTGCGAGTGGTACAAGTGCGATACGCCAAGGGATGTGTTACTCGAAGCCCTTTGCGACCGGGTAGAACCGGTATTTTGATGAGATCACGGCCATGTTATAATTGTGGATATGATTAATGCAACGTTGTTTTCCAAGTTTATGTAACTGATGAGAATACAAGTTTATTATTGCAGGAGGCAGCGGGTGTTTTTGTTGAAGTCCCCTTAAGGGGCCTCAGTAAGTGAATAAACGGTTTTTTGCGCTTTCTCTGGAAATTATTGGTCAATTTTGATGATTCCTGCAACAATGTTTTAGTTTTTCAATTCTTTATGTAGATGCACTAATAATTCCAAAATCCTTGAAATTTCAAATTTTGGTCGAATTTTTACTAATTTTTTACTTTTGGGGATTAATTAAGTTTACAGTTAATTAATGAGTTTAGAGATTATAAAAATAAGAAAAATGCCACAAGAAACATGAAATTGGATGATTGTTTTCCTGAGAAAACTACTAGGAAAACTGTTGATGAAAACCGACTATCTATGAGAAGGCTGGGGAATGGGGGTGGTACTGGGGGCTACTGAGTGCCGGTTCGTATGAGATTAGGCTACCCGTATCGAGGAAGAAATAGCGACCGAATGAAACATTTTAGGTAATTCATTTACTCCACTCAGAGGATGGGAATGATGCCCAAAGCTCAAACATAGTCAAAAGTCTAAAACTAAAAATGACTGAAAATTTTGATTTTATTATAAATTTGAACCCCGTTCAAAATAGGAAATTTTGATTTTTAATGTTAATTGGAATTTCGAACATCATGTAAAGTTTCGACTCATTTTAATTATATACTAATCGAGTAACAATGGATTGGACGAAAGAAGGGGGGAGAAAAATAAATTTCAAACAAATCCCTGAGTGTCACGAGAGCGGTTTTCAGGGATGATCAGAGTTGTTGGATGTACATTTCAGATGGTGGAGAGAGGGGATAGTGAACGGGTGTTCGATGTGTAATTTGATGGAGGAGGAGACCACATTTCATTAATAAGCAAATTTTTCAGTACAAACCAAGTTTCGAATGAAGTATCTCAAGTAGAACGTATAGTAAAGTATCACAACTGTTGAGACAAGAACTGATGGAAATATTGAACGGGAACGAACTGTTGCTGGCCCTGGTGGAATACATGAGACATTCTGGAAGCTACAGAAAATTCTTGAAATGGAATATATATGCCAGAGAATGATACCTATTGTACAAAGCAAAACGCTGGAAATCATTACACAAAGGTTTATTATTTTTCTATATAGATCACTCGTCTGTAAAGAACTCGGCTTTGCCATTGTCACCACTTACCAACCTACCACGTACCTACTGTAGGTATCACTGTAACAGTGATCGCATTTTAGTCAGATAAAATTTGAACGGAGATGAGACCTCTTTTGCGATTCACACTCGTGTTTCTGATTTATCATAAGTCCAACCCTTAAGTTCTCGTAGGGAGCGAATGGTTTGTCCGAGCTCAGTTCGTTTGAGCTCTGCGTGGTCTCTAAAAATTCTGAACATTCAATACTATCTTAAAATGATGAAAAAACAGTATCTTTATATCAAAATTTTTTGAGCTGGGGCGTTTTCAACATTTCAACCCTTAATTTTCACCCCTTAGAAGTGACCTACATCAACCAAATGCACACCAGACAACTCGACTACGTTATTGGGTTGAACAATGAGGTTTTTACCACGTTATTTACCTATTTAGCCTCATATTTACGTTCCTAAAAAATGATGAAATGACTATGGAACAAAGGTATTATTGTCTGATGATATAGAGGATTCATATAACTTGGTTGGAAAGTTATAAACAAAAGAAAGAACTAATAAATAACTAGCTAACTAAAAAGAACAAAGGAAAGAACTATTTTAAACAAACTAGAGATGAAAATAGGCATTTGGAAAACTATTGGTTGGTAAAACGAGCTATCAGCAAGGTTCAATGGCCTGCGGCGCTTCGAGTAAATCATTTTGAAAAATCAAATCATATGGTTTCAATCCAGCCTTAGTCATAGTTAATTGAAGTAATACTTAGATTTTTAAAATTTTGAAGCAGGGATTTGTGAAACTTTTTTTTTTATTGAAAAGTGCAGATAGCTCGTTTTTGAGCAAGGACTTCAATTGTACAAAGTTGGCAAACCGGCCAAACTCCCTGGGACAATCGAAAGAATAAGCTGTATAAGCGGTCTCATGTCCAATTTCATTAGGTAAGTAACAAATGTTTTTCTTATCAATAAACGCTTAAACTCTCTCTCTCTCTGTGGGTGTTTCGCAAGGCTCCGTAATATTAGCTTTATTATTTACACTTTTTATTAATAAAATTTCAAGTAATTTTCGATGTTGTCAATATCAATTATATGCGGACGACCTGCAGTTGTTTACACAAGTTACATATCAAGGAATTAATGAGGGAATCTCTAAAATGAATGAAGATTTGAAAATGCTTGTGATTTGGTGTAGTGATCATGCACTAAAGATAAATCCTGATAAATGTAAAGTTATTGTAATAGGAAATAATGTACTGATAAACAAAATTGATCTTAGTAATACACCATATGTAATAGTAGATTCCAGTCCACTTAAATTTGAAAATACCGTAAAAAATCTTGGAATTATAGTTGACAGTAACCTTAAATGGAATGAACAAGTGTCTGGTGTTTGTAATAAAATCTATAAAGGCCTGTATCAATTCAGGCGATTGGCTCATCATTTGCCTCAAGAAGTAAAAAAGCACCTAGTTCAGTCATTATTATTCCCTATCATAGATTATGCTGCAATAGCTTATTGTGATATTTCTGGTGTGAGCACGCAGAAATTACAGCGTGCTCAGAACGCTTGTATGCGATTTATCTTTAACTTCCCTATTTACGAACATTTGACTCCTTATTATAGACAAGCGGAATGGTTGAAGATTGGCGAGTGGAGGATATTTAGAATCGGAGTAATGTTATTTAAGATATTGAAATTTGGAAATCCTGAGTACTTGCGATCTAATTTTGTCACCATGTCAAGCATTCATTCTTTTCCTACTCGGAATGCGATTCACTTGCTACAAGTGCCATTGCATAATACGGAGACTTATGGTCAATCTTTCCATCTACAAGCAATAAGGATATACAATGATAATCCTGATCTCTTTGATGTTCAAAAATCTGTTGATTGGTTTAAAAAAGAATATAAAGCTAAGTTGATTTCATCTTATTCAACATAATGAATGACAAGTTTTACTTACTTTTTTTCTCTCTATGCGCTAACTTAATATAACTATTACTTTTTGTCACAAGATGTACTAATTTCAAAAGGAATATTTATATTGTATTTCACTCCTGAAACTATTATTCTAAACGATTTAATGCACAGCACCACTCTTTTATATTATTTTATTGTCTAACTGTGTCTGACTATATGATTTATTTTGTTTCTTATGCTTTGTGATATAATGTAAGAGAGGACCTGAAGGTCCTAATTGTATCACAATTTTCAATAAAACAGTCAAAACAGTCTCTCTCTCTCTCTCTCTCTCTCTCTCTCTCTCTCTCTCTCTCTCTCTCTCTCTCTCTCTCTCTCTCTCTCTAATCAAGTATCGTAGGAGGTGGGGGTAGTTCAAATCATACTCCCCACCGCCTCGGCTCAATAACTACTCGTTGACTCCTTTGGCAGACATTAAAGTTAACTCTCCACCAGTTCTTCACTTACCAACGCTGAAGGCAATTCGTTCTTCTAACTCCTCGTTCCCAAGATGCAATTCATTGGGAACCTACATGGAGCAAACCCTGCACAATATGGAAGAGAATTCAAACTTATAGAACATTTCAAAATGTACGAAAATTGATTCAATTTTAATGAATTTTTCAAAACTATTCCCTTGCTAATTTTTTTAAAATCATGAACAAAATCACGAATCATTTCTCAAACGTGCCATTTGTCAACTTGAAATGTTATCAACATGATTGTAAAAATCACGACTTGAATTGGTAAATATTTAAATATTTTTGATTGTTTTTCTCTGTACTTAATTTCATAAGGACCATTATAATATTACTTCAGGTTGGAAAATGTTTATCATGGCTTTGCAGCCACTTTATTGTAATATCAAACATTGTTTTAAGCTAAAGATAAATGTGCGTCGGATAATATCGGCTACTCTCCCATCCTTCCTCCGTAGTATACGATACCAGGCGTTCACTCCCGTCTCATACATATTCAGGTGAGCACCCTCACTTCTCCCTTCAGCCTAAATATTGAACATGGAACCCCAATTTTTATTCTGCATTCTCGAGGCGAAGTCTTTCCGCTCTTCCTCCATCCTGTTTTTGCATTTTCCCCTTAACCCCCAACTCTAATCCTAGAGACATGGATTCATCCTTTCGAAGTGGGGGCCTTATAATACAGGGCGAGTCACGAACGCCGCAATACCATCTTCCTTACGGCCATCGGATAGAGAAGAAATTCATCTGATAGTGGAAGATGCCATATTTACAGCTATTGTTACCCGAATCACAATTTAATTTTATTATCCCAACTTGATACAGTAAACACCGTTAAAAATCTGTGTTAGTCTGCTTCAATTCAACAGTTATTGGGTGTCCCGAGTCAATTCAGTATCATACACCTCTCACACGAGGATCGTGATTAATGACTTTCCTCCACGAGTCTCAAAAATTCCAATTAGCCGCGTCCGAGTTTGGAGAGAGATAAGGAGTAATCGATTGAATGCATTTCAGATAGCGGACTTTGTACCTTATCCGTGATGATTGATGAACATAAAACAAATATTTGTTTCAATAGTAACATCTAAAACGATTTCAATTTCGTCAGGAGGTATCACAGGTAAGTAATAATCCCTAATAATTCAGTAATACATAATTATTAAGTACTTGAGATGCCTAAACATAACTACCATGTGTAATATACAACTCCTATACAAGTATGCCTTTTTGGACTGGGATACCATTATACCACTTATACTTTCCTAATTTTAGACTGAATTACCATTATACCATTTATACTCCCCTACTTTTTGACTGGGATACCATTATACCACCTATACACCCCTACTTTTGGAATGTGATACCATTGTACCACCTAAACTTCCCTACTTTTTGACTGGCATACCATTATACCGCTTATACTCCCCTACTTTTGGACTGGGATACCATTATACCACTTATACTCCCCTACTTTTGGACTGGGATACCATTGTACTACCTATGTTTCCCTACTTTTGGACTGGGATACCATTGTACCACCTATGTTTCCCTACTTTTGGAATGTGATACCATTGTACCACCTAAACTTCCCTACTTTTTGACTGGCATACCATTATACCGCTTATACTCCCCTACTTTTGGACTGGGATACCATTATACCACTTATACTCCCCTACTTTTGGACTGGGATACCATTGTACCACCTATGTTTCCCTACTTTTGGACTGGGATACCATTGTACCACCTATGTTTCCCTACTTTTGGAATGTGATACCATTGTACCACCTAAACTTCCCTACTTTTGGAATGTGATACCATTGTACCACCTAAACTTCCCTACTTTTTGACTGGCATACCATTATAACACTCATACTCCCCTACTTTTGGACTGGGATACCATTATACCACTTATACTCCCCTACTTTTGGACTGGGATACCATTGTACCACCTATGTTTCCCTACTTTTGGACTGGGATACCATTGTACCACCTATGTTTCCCTACTTTTGGAATGTGATACCATTGTACCACCTAAACTTCCCTACTTTTTGACTGGCATACCATTATACCGCTTATACTCCCCTACTTTTGGACTGGGATACCATTATACCACTTATACTCCCCTACTTTTGGACTGGGATACCATTGTACCACCTATGTTTCCCTACTTTTGGACTGGGATACCATTGTACCACCTATGTTTCCTTACTTTTGGAATGTGATACCATTGTACCACCTAAACTTCCCTACTTTTGGAATGTGATACCATTGTACCACCTAAACTTCCCTACTTTTTGACTGGCATACCATTTTAACACTTATACTCCCCTACTTTTGGACTGGGATACCATTATACCACTTATACTCCCCTACTTTTGGACTGGGATACCATTACACCACTTATACTCCCCTACTTTTGGACTGGGATACCATTGTACCACCTATGTTTCCCTACTTTTGGAATGTGATACCATTGTACCACCTATACATCCCTACTTTTGGACTGGCATACCATTATACCACTTATACTCCCCTACTTTTGGACTGGGATACCATTGTACCACCTATGTTTCCCTACTTTTGGAATGTGATACCATTGTACCACCTATTCTTCCCTACTTTTTGACTGGCATACCATTATACCGCTTATACTCCCCTACTTTTGGACTGGGATACCATTATACCACCTATGTTTCCCTACTTTTGGACTGGGATACCATTATACCACCTATACTTTTGCATTTTGGCAGTCAATACAAGATTGGTTGGGTTAGCAGTCATATGAATATACACTGTAGGTTTCTGAAAGGTTAAATAAAACCTAAAGGGTAGTTAAATACCGAGTTAAGTCAACCTCCCAAGTAGTGTGATCAGATAGGTTCATTCAATATTGGTACGATAAAGCTATGTGCCGAACACACTTAGAAGAGGGTTTCTTTCAACTTGATTGAAGAGCTTTTCGTTGTCTCTTGGAAGTAAGACATACCTTACTTCAGCTCTCAACTCCTGATAAAAAAAAAACCTTCCGAAAACCTCGTCGTCCCTACAGTTTGACAGTGTGGAAGGTCAAGTCCCTACCTAGCAGGGTTAGAGCTCTCCCCGGAGACTCGGGGGATTCTAACGAAATTACCTCCGAAGAGGTCCGAAAGGGAAAGAAGTTTGATTCGGAGAAAGCCTATTTCAGATCCTTCTCCCCTCACCGTCGAAGGACAGACCAGAAAAAAACAGACAACTTAGAAGTCGTAAAATAAATAATCAAACAATTTCATGAAACTATATTTGAAACGAGCTATTGCGTCTTGAGTTGAAAGATGGAACCCTAATGGGAGAAAAAGTCCATTCATGCAGCATGAATTAATGAGCGAATTTTCAATGAAATCTTTCAGTTGAAGCTATGGTTAAGAAAAGAAAAATACTTTTTGGAAAAACTTCAGGGATCGTTTCAAAATGTTCCAAAACGGATTTCAGAGTCCATTCCAACAATTTTGAAGCAATAAGTAGAGCATTTTTCTTGAAAATTCGCTAAAATTTGCTCAATGATCGGTACAATTCATTTTATTGCTAGAAAAAGACCAACCATTAGATGGAGCACATTCAACGGCTTGCTGAGATCCGAAGAATTTGCTCTCAAATTCCAAATGTCATTGAGACAACCCAGAGGTACCTGTCTCAAAAAACCTTTTTTGAACCGTCCCAATGGAAAAATATGGAATCTGAAATATGGGCGAATTGACTTGGAATCTACTTGATCTGAATGGTGATAGGAATCAGGCTAATGCTGGGAAAGGAAGAGAAGCTGACTGAGAAGCTGGTTGAGTTCGAGTTCTTATCGCCTACTTCCCGTGTACTCATCCCAACAATTGGCATGAGTTGCCTGCATACAAAAAACTATTCATCGTACTCCTTACAATCACGACACGACCGAGACTCTCGTATCGATGACTTTCCTTCAGAAACAAAAATCACCAATAAAATATTTATGAAATGAATCCTCCTCCCTAGGTTTTTCATTATAAACACACACTGCCTCCGAACAACACTCAACTACAGATGTCTGCCTCATCTTGAAGGCCCTCCCTCGTCCCGAGCTCTTGTTTCAATTCAATCATACCCTCTCCCCACCTTTGAGTCTCCTTTTCTCCAGACTTCTCTCAGCCTCCCTCCCGAGAAGTCTCCCTCTTTCTTGTGTGTTTCTTCTTTTCTCCCTTTTTTTAACTTCCTTTTACTCGAACCCGTCAAGGAGGAAACCTTTTTTTTTCTCTTTTCCTGCAACCCCTTAACATTTTTCCCTGAATATTTTATAAGGCTTTTCTACTCGTTTTCTCTCCGAGATGGGATGAAACGCGTGGGTGCATGAGTTCCGGCGACTAATTTTTTGCATTAGATCATGACCAGGTGGGAATATTTCCTGTAATCAAATATATACCCCTAATTTATATTCTACTGCAGAAAGAATACCTCGATATTTTTTGGTTCCGTCATTTTGTCTAGAAAGAAATAACTGAGTCCCTTTATTTCAGGGTCCAACTCCTTGAAACATCACATCTTCGGAAAGCTCTTATTCAGATCATTCAGCTTTGCAAATAGAATAAAACAGTAGGAATCGCTGTTATTAATATTATACAAAACCCTGGTCCGACCCATCTGGACATACGGCTTGGCAGTCTGGGGTACCTGCTCCAAATCAGAATTCAGGAGGATAGAGCAACAGCAAAATGGAATTCTACAACGTCGAATCGTGCAAGCTCTCCCACTCGTGAGAAACGAAACATTATATCACGACCTTCAGCTAGAGCCACCGATCGAAATTCTGAATGGATGCTGCAGCTCCTTTGTTCAGCGCAACATTGACCACTATAACCCTTTAGTTACTGAAGGCTTTCAAACGCCAGAAGTCAGAAGACTCTCCCGCCCACGTCATATCATGGACATCGTTCAGCAGTGATTAAACTACAACCATGTTTGTAGATAATATAATTATAATGTAAACAATGAATGTATGTACACTATTTCAATGAGGTATATTGTAAAATAGTCTCAACCAATAAACAATTCAAAAAAAAAAAAAAAAAAGGAATCGCTGTACACAACACAAGCTCCTCTATGGCTGAATCTAATGCTTTAAGTACCTATCTTAATATTAATACATAAACAAGAACAATATTGCTGTTTAATAAACCGAAAATGTCAAATAGGACTGAGGTCGAGACCTGGTGAGACACTGACTTGAAATGACTATAAGTAATTAAACTCCAATAGGGCGGAATGAGCTTCCCCTTCCACCCCTTCAGAAGCCAGGGTATTTAAATTACAATTAAGCACTAAACTCACTAAACCATTAGCATCCGAGCCCGCTCATAACGGAGCGGAAATTCCTTCTCACCCCCCATCTTGACTTAATGCATTCAAATCTGGCATTGGAAGGAGACTGAGGTATTTTTGATGGTTTTGTCGAATCGGTAAGAGAGAATAAGTGCGTCAATTCCGGCAGTTCTCTCAGCTATTTTGAAATTTTTAATGGATATTGAGTTATACACACCTATGTAAAGTTATCACTAAGGAAGACTCAAATCGTCTCAATAAAAGACAACAATTTTGATACTGCTTTGCTAACAACCTTAAAAATCGGTTAAACATGATTTGTTGACAACAACAGAGAAATCGTTCAGTAAAATGTTTCCTTTTTGTTGTAAAAAATAACTATGTTGTGAGAATCAACTGGAAATCTGCTGCAAAACATTAGTTAATATTGAAAAACGGCGCAGAGGTTATGCAGTACCCGCACAACTGAGCGGTCTTGACGGTCAAGTAGCTCTTTCTGCGCCGCTCGTGACGTACAATCACAAAAAATACCTCATGTGTTGGATTCTGATCTTGGCAGCGGTAAATGAGGATATTTCGATTTATCGTACACCACAGTCGTTCGAAAACGAGTGAATACAACGACGATGGAAATCGCGATAGACGTTTCCGGTGGATCGAGGCACAGGAAGCCAAAGAGGTGGACCCCAAATGTGGGATAAGCCTGCAGAACCGGAGGGACGGCAGGTATAAGCTATAGTGAGGTAAATCTCCTGAAAGTCAATTACCCAGGGATTAGATTCGCGGTATCGATTCATATCCGGGGAACAGGGGTTAGATCCACAGGTTAAACTGTTCGACCTCGCCAGGTCCTCAGCGTTTAAAACGTTTCCAGCCCAGTTACAGCAAACCGCACGCCGACCATCAATTTTTCTTGTATTTTTCTCTACCTCACTTCAAATTATTACACAACGGCTTTTTGCGTTATAACTACCAACCATATTAATCGAATTTATTTTGACGGAAAGTACCTCACAATAAAACATCGTTATCCCAATGTTGCGGGTGCTCTCATTACAAGATTTGATGTTTGGTTGTTGAAGCAAACAACTAAGAGACTTACAATTGAGGGGTTTCCTACAAGAACAAGATAAGTCCAAAGTTTGAAAAAACCCGGTTAAGGCGCCATTTTGTTCCTGAATGTGTGCGATATCTAGTAACAAGTTCATTTCGGCAAGAACCGAACAGGTCCAAGTCTACGGGAGGCTTCAAAATGTGCGCATTTTGCAGGAGGTCCTCTCTATTTCCGCAAGAACGAAATAAGTCCGCGCGCGCGTGGCAACACTGCGCCTGAACACTGTGCCCTAGGTGAGGGCGTCGCATTCCCAGCTGTTTGTTTCCAAATCCAAAATATTTAGAGTTTCTGAACATTTTCTTTTTTCCCTAATAAAGGTTTTTGATGAAACGACTACTTGTCTACTTATCTATTCATTCATTTTTCAAATCCTTAAGATAGTAGGAACTATTATTTTCTCCTTCATGTTACTGATGGTGAAACAAAGAAAACATGGAAATTGAACCAGCAACATAGGCATCTAAAAAAAACATTTTAAATGTTCTAGTTGTCAGTTTTTAAACACAGTTCGGAAATAGCTTCATTATTATTATAAAAACAGAAAATTTGATTACCGCCATAAACATGCAAAACGTGTTATATATATGCAGCACTTGGGCTTCAATGAAAATTCAGCAAGAACCAAACAAGTCACGTTTTGCAACAGGAGGGGGAAAATTCAGGAAAAGGCCTTTCACAAAATTCAGCAGGTTTAGAATTTTCGATTTCGGACTTATCTTGTTCTTGTAGGAAACCCCTCAATTATATTCGAAGGCCCGAAAAATAACTTTATTAGCCTAGTAATACCTATGGACGGGATGGAAGAAAGAAACGGATGAGAGACACCCTCGACGGCTCAGGCAGTCACGTGTAACCTCGATTTATTTCACGATCAACTCTAATTTAACTATGGTTCATCGTTCAAAGCTCTGGATGGTCTATCCTAAATTGACGTAAAAAAAGTCAGTAAATAATAATTATTTATTATTATATTATTGAATATATTATAATAAATATATTATTATATTATTAATTAATATATTATTTTATTATTGAACAATTATTGTTCAATAATAAAATAATTATCTATCCTCATAGAAGGCGAACAATTTGTCCCACTGAGAGCTGAATGGTGTCAAAAAATTTAAATGCAATACTATTTCAACAGGATGAAATATCAGATCCTGTACTTCGAACCTTTTCGAGATAGAGCGTTTTGAAAACTTTTTCCAACTTTTTACCAACTTATTTTTACGTTTCAGAAGTGACAGTAAACGGGAAATTGTTTATTCGATTTTGGTTTATTATTTTCAATAATGAACCTTTGGAATCGACCAAGAAAAAAAATTTTCTAACACCCCCTCAATATTTGATGGTTTACGTTTCAAGGTACGTAGAATCCAAAAATGGAATAAAAATTTGGCGGCCCGTCCGCTGTACGCCGTACGCGGCACTTTTGCCACTTAGCATTGACCGATTTTGATGAAATTTGGTATGTAGGCTCCATTTGGGGTCTAGTTGTTTGGTTGATGTAGGTCAGTTCTAAGGGTTCCAAAATGAATTTTGAAATTTTGAAAACGCCCTAACTCAAAAAATTTTGATATAAAGGTATTGTTTTTCCATCAATTGCAGATAGTATAGAATTTTTAGAATTTTTTGGGACCACGCGGAGCCCTGTAGTACCATTTCTGATATCCTATCAGGTGATCACGCTCGCGACCGCATTACTTTCGGTCCTCTAACTTACAGTTATCCCAAGATTACAATGTAGCAAAGAAGAACAATACAACAATCGAAAACAACACAAAAATGCAATATCAAGTTCCTTTTCCTCGCAATTTAAAAAGGCAGGGAAGTAAAGCCGTCAAACTTAGAAGTTAGAGAGTGGTAAAACCGAGGTGGTAAAATCGAGGTAAGCCTACTTTTCAGAAATGCCGCTTGACCACGCTCACATCGAGCTGAAAAAGGGTAATAGTTCGCTGAAGTGGCGGTAGGTAGCGCTGAAACCCGACAATACTTTCTGGGGTCCAGACTCTCATTGTGGAGGACTTCAAAACGAAGTACCAAAGAAGCTTTCCTCTTTCTTTCAGAGAAAACCTCAAAACTTTTAGAAGCTCCTGGCAGGTCTCGTATTATCTAGCCTCCACAATCGTACGTAAACTATGGCACATCATTATGGTCCTCTGCATCGACAAAGCTCTTTATTTCTTCTTAAAACTGCATTTAAATTTTATGTGTCGGAAAAGAACACAAAGCTCCTCATTACTCCGAAGTACTCATTCGCCTCTAAGCCTTGCTGCTTCCGATGTAACGCACAATTAAATTAATGTGGAACCCCGCCGAAACCGCCTCCTCTCCGAACATTATTCACTCTATGAAGGAAAACCCCGACCCGGTTTTCTGCCTCTTTCCAAGGAATTTTATGCGAAACGGAATTCTCCGTGACATCTGAACACAATTAAAGAATTAGAAGGAATTAATTAGTAGAAGGTACCTTCTACCACTTCAAAGCAATAAACTCGAGATAGGACGCCATAAATGATTCTTGGGCCATTTGAGTTTAATGTGAGGAATTAGCGGAATAAAGAAATAGCTTTGGTGGAGGGGAATAGATAAATTCAGTCGGCTCCCTTACTTTTTTTTATTTCCTTAAAACACTCTTGAAAAAGGAAGAAAAAAATTATTGCTAATGGCTACGGTAATTAAAAATGGCCTCAAGTTTTCCCTTAAGGGTTTTTTCGAGGACAATTCAGTAAGCCAACCTGGCGCTCTCCCCCGTCTTGAGTGCTGATTGGTTGGGTAATCGCACCAGATGTTGGCTCTACCTCATCTATTGGGTTCTTTTTCAACCACTTCGTGCTAAGTTGTGGGAACTTGATTCCTGAATCTTTGAAGACTTTTAGTTATTTTGTGTTTTGGATAATTCAGAACAGTTTTGATTCCATGTCGTTTTAGCAAATTTTCGATAATATTGCACTCATTGCATGGGCACTTGGGAGGTGGACAATTTACCTGGGGGCCTCCAAAAACGTTAGAGTTGTGCTTATTCCCTGAGTGCAGCCCAAAGCTGTGAAATATGAAACTTGGAGGTCTGTTGTTTCCAATTATCCGATTTTAGAGCCATATAGTAGAAAGCGATATAGAACTCTAAACGTGTACAGTTACACAACTCAGAGACTAATGCTGTCGAAATTTAATTTGTTTGATTTAATATTGATGTACTCAACGCCAAAATGTATTTTAAAGGCTTATAATTTAGTTTGTTCTTCCCTTTGTTCAAGAAAGGTGACCCTGCTAATGTAGCTGACTATAGGGGCCTGTCTTTTATAAATTGCATTGGAAAGCTCCTGTCCTGTATGCTAACAAACAGATTAGCGGATTTTGTTGAGAATCGTCAGATTTTGACAGAGTGCCAGACGGGGTTCAGAAGGGGGTACTCTACGGTCGATGCAATCTTTACTCTTACGGGCGAGGTGAAGCTAAAGTTTAGTCAACCTCGAGGGAAAGTCTATGCCTTTTTTGTCGACTTGAAGTCTGCATTTGATGCGATTTACCGTGGACACCTTTTCTACAAGCTCTTTTCTTTGGGAGTATCGAGGAAGTTCATCTCTGTTCTGAGGAGTTTGTATTCGGGAGTGGTTTCATCGGTTTGGACAGGGAATGGCACCACTGAGCAGTTTAACGTCGGGCACGGGGTCAAGCAGGGCTGTTCATTATCTCCGCTACTATTCTCATTATTCGTGAATGATTTAGTGGATTGTTTGGATAATGGGGTCAAAGTTGGGTCGTCGGGGATGGTGGTTAAGGTAATTTTGTATGCGGATGATTTGGTGATCCTAGCCGACGAACCAACCAAGCTGCAGCTGAATATAGAAGCTCTGGAGGCGTACTGTATCATATGGGGACTCACAGTTAATTTGGGCAAATCGAAGATGATGGTGTTTCAGAACGGCGGAAGGCGGCGTCGGTCAGAAAGTTGGTATTACGCGGGCGAAGTTATCGATATTGTCTCTGAGTACACGTACCTGGGTGTGACTTTGACCCCTAGAGTCTCATTTGCCAAACACCTTAACCCATTTGAAACCGTATCTTTTTTTGATCGAATTTTTACACAAAACTTTGTAGGTTCACTAATTTTGACCTCAGGAACACGGGAAAAATATTGAAAAAATTCTGCCAATAGCCAATTTACTGAAATTGGTGGGTGCCATACGGCACCGCTGGTAAGATATGACACGTCCGATGGAGTGCATGTGAAGACCAAGGATATAAGTTTTTTCAACAAAAATAAACTGTTAGGTACCTGGTAGTAAATATAAGGAATAACAATATTCACATGAACATAATAACATAGTTTAGTCAATTCTGTATTTTTTACCACAAAACGATACATTAGGGAAATCCTATGAGAGAAATATTGTTATGGAACATTCAAATTTTCGATAAAATAACATAGAACAAACCACTTATAAGCCCACATAGGACTTGTTCACATACATTGTTCTAGTCTGGGACCTCCAGTTGAAGCCAGCCCACTTCTTTTCTTCTTTTCATTAGGAAAAGACGAAAAGACACCTATGATAGGTATTCACGACATAATGGTCCCTACGATCAAACAGGATGTCGTCCAACACTCAAGAAGACGGTATTTGTAGGTACCTCACAAACGATTCTGAATGTCTCCTTGACATTGTATAATTGAAAAAAAAACTTTCGTCGCCTAGCATTGCTAAAAATTTCGCAATTCCTGTCAGATTTCAGATCCCAGTAGCAGCGATTGTCGGAAATCTGAATAATTTTGCTGTGGCCAGCAACTACACCTTGTTTAATCGCCTGACTCTTCATCTGTCAGTACATTTGGCTCAGTTGGTTCAACATTCCATCGGGTGTATTGGTTAATTCCATCAGGGATATCACCAATTGGTACCTACATCAAGCGCTTCTTGAACAGAAAATTCAGGCCTGCAATGAAAAAAAGTCTGCCAAGTGGGTGAGGCACATAGGTTCCTCGTATCCATAACCCGATTGAATAGATGATCCGATGCATAGTAGTTGATCTCGAAACATCAACTACCCACACAATCTCTGAATATTTCTTCGAGATCGGATAAGAAATGTAGAGGCTATGAGACAGCAACTAAGAGCCCTTGAGAGACCAGCGGTGCCATATGGCATCGCTGATGTAAAACCACTTCTTGTGAAGTTATAACTTGAACAAATTCCAACAAAACAATTTTATCCCATAAATAAAATTCTGGTAAAAAGAAAATAAAAAAAATACTGACAAAAATATATATTTTGTTTATTTACACCAAGTTATTCAGCAGCGATTCAACACCAACAGATTGGTCCATTTTCAAATGAGAAACAATTGTACTGAATCACGTTCTGAACTAAACTAACGCTGGTAGGGTTTGAAGTGAATATTCTAGATCAAGAAAATAAGCAGAAGTAAACAATTACGTCAAAAGTTTACTTCTATATGATCTTCGAAGGAGGTTTCCTCTAGCGGTGCCGAACGGCACCGCTGGTTCCAATTGGGTTAAATGCAAAGCTAGGAGCGCAAAATACGCCATGAATTATGTTTGGGGAAAAGCTTTTGCGAACCCAGATATTCCATTGCAGGCGAAACTTCAGGTGTTTAACGCTATCATGAGGGCAATTTTGGGATATGGCGAACAGCTATGGGGTTACCTGGAGTATGCTTGTGTTGAGTCTGTGCAGTTGTTGTTCCTGAAGAAGCTCTTTTACCTGCCGATATGTGCTCCCAATTATTTAGTTTATCTAGAGACAGAACTGAATCCTGTATCCTTATTTACCATGAACCTACATCTCAAGTACATTGCAAGAGTGGCGGGTATGCCAGGCTCGCGTCTTCCGAAAATGGTGGCATTGGAGATTGGCCGGGAGGGAATATTTTGGAGGGAACATTATGGAACCTGGTGACAAAATATGGTCTCCCCAACCCCATTGCTTCTCTCGATCCCGTGCAGTTGAGGCTCAACAAGGACTTGATGCTCTCAAGATATCGGGAGGAGAAAATTTCGAGTTTTGTGCCCTTTAGGGTTCAAGGAACAGAACACTACTTTTCCCTGAAGGATTTGTGGTCGCTATATTAACCATCTGCTTTACTGCATTAGTTAGAAATGTCTAAGTCAGAGTGCGCGAAGGAGCCACTACATCAATATTTTGAACTGCAAGGAATCGATAGGAACACAAAAATAATCGATCGAACAGTGGGATCGATTACAACCATCGAAGTGGTCGCTAGAGTGATCACATGTGTAGTATCTTGCCCCTGATTCTGGAAGGTTACAAAAGTGGTTCCGGTTTGTGGATGTTTTCGGCGTTTGAATTTTCTGCTGGCGGTTTTCCGATTGAGGTAAGAAGAGATTTTCATGTACTTTACTTCAATCAAGTATTTGCAGCCAAAAAAAAAAACTTCCATTTAGATTGAAAACATTGGTATTTCATCTGATTCCCATGCTGATAACCCCGACATCACTCCTGTTTCCCCGATTTTTTCACTAATGAAAACTCTTCTCATGGTCAAATCAATTCGGTTTCATGAATCTGAAACCTAATACGCGCTTTGGAGTGTTTTTCCAATCGAAATGATGTTTGGCTTGGATAATCCGAGCTCCAGCCCCGATGCCATGCGACAAGTAGAGGTGGTCGCTGTAGCGACCACCAAGCCTTCAGCGTTTCAACTATGGGTCTACCAAAATCAGTGGCGGATTTTGGAATTCTGTGCCATACATTCTTGTCATGTAGGTGAATAGGAGGTAATAGGTACCAGTACCGGTACCGGTCATTATAGAGACCACTAAGCCTTGAGAGTCGTACTTTGTTTACAATCAGTGCATTGTCCTGAAAGTTCTGTGGTCGCCATATTGACCACCAGGAAACCTGAATTATAACAAAACAGAAGCTTTTACAAACTGACTGTCATGTTTTTTCAAGTCTTTGTGGTTCTTTGTGCCTTACTAGCAAATTTTTTCTAGTTCCTGATATCTTTTCTGTGATTGAAATAAGCGTCTACGCTTCTAAATAAGAATAGGTTCTAATTTATCGACTGCTTGATACTGAATATAGGTGTGAAGGTTCTTGACACTGACTGAACCTCAAGAACCTTCACACCTATCTTCTAAATAAGCGCATGACCATTGTGATCAGTGCGACTAATTCCCAGAGCTGTGATGTCTATAACTGAATACCGACAAACATAAATATATGAATAAAAATCTTATTCTGAGGTTCTGCGCATTTATTCCATGACCGCGTATCGCCCCTGATGAAAGTGTGGTCATAATAGAGACCACTAAGCCTTGAGAGCCGTACTTTGTTTACAATCAGTGCATTGTCCTGAAAGTTCTGTGGTCGCCATATTGACCACCAGGAAACCTGAATTATAACAAAACAGAAGCTTTTACAAACTGACTGTCATGTTTTTTCAAGTCTTGGGGCTATTATGAATGGAATATAAAGCATTTCAGCCTGATTCTCAATGAAAAATGGCTTGCGCTTTCAGGGATCAGATGGGTGGTTACTCTAGCGACCACCAACACTTAAAGGGTTAACCCTTCAGTCGGAAAGATACACGCTATACAGGGAGCTTGATCCAAGTGTCAAGTGCGCCAGTTTCTCCAGACAAGTTGAGGGCGTGGGACTGTATGAGGCCCGATGGCTCTTCAAGATTCGTTGCGAATTGCTCAACCTCAATGCTAGGCCGTACAGTCCCAGCCCTCGGGATGAGTGCTCCTTGTGCAACCTCCGGGTGCGTGAGGATGTGTTTCATTTTTTATGCATATGCCCATTTCTGCGTGAATTTAGGTGGCCTTCTTTTGGCAGTAGTACCCAATCCCGTGATGAGGCTATCGCTCTGCTGAATGGGGAAAGGGGGTGGTCATGCGTGATCGATTTCTGCAAATCTGCGTGGAAATATCGGAGGTTTCTTGCGGAACACTTCAATTTCTGAGCAATTGTATTTTATTTTGTATTTAATTAGAACAACATCTCAATAATATTTTGTTTCTATCTTTTCAAAATGACACTTGGGCCTTTAAGTATGTTCCTATGTACTCTGTCATGCAGACTATAATTTTCATTTCAAGTAATATGTAGAAAACTTAGATTTAGGAAAAGGTAATTCCTGAACCTCCGGCAGACGGTTGAAGAAACCATGCCGTAATGTTTATTCTATATTATGTAAGAACAGTATTATTTCGTATTTCGCCAAATAAACGTATTTCTTCTTCTCTTCTTCTAATTTAGTTTGTACTTGAAATATTCATGAGCTCCTTGGAATCTTTTCAAGGTTTATAAAAATAAATAATACATACCTACATATTTCTGCCAGTAACTAGGAATTTATTGGAGACAGACCGACCGTCATAGATGGAACCAAAATTGTTCAGAAACCTCTGAAATGGATAATGAGGGAGGGCATTACGATTTATCGACAAGATACACGAATTGAAAGATCTCTCGTCTACCTTAAGAAGAGAATTAAGAAGCCGAAATGTATTAGTCCGATTTTTAGACACATTGCAGCCATTCCTTTGTCTATTGAAAAGTTGAATTAACGAAATAAGACACAATGTGACAAATACCACCCTCATTCAATTGGGAATAGTTGAGATTGATCTGAAAAGTGGATCACGAGAAGACCTGGATGACAAAACCTAGAATCACTCCTGCTTAGAAATACTGGAAAAGGGGGGCCACTCGCGAACTATAGGTAAAAAATACCAGGTAGGTGAATGGAACTTTCTCTGGCTTTCCTTGACCGGTAATTACCCAGTGAGATACCGAACTTCGAGATTTACAAGGTTTTTGGTCGAAAACGGGGGTTTTTTCCTTCTCAAAAACGCCCTTGGCAGTCGTTACCCTTCCTCGGTCGAGCTACCTCAATTTTCGGGTGCTACGGTTTCCGATCACGCCATCCCCGCCTCTTTTGTATAAACAACGGGGTCCAAGTTAGAGTTATTACGACTCGACCGCGTTTTCGAGGGTTGCAGCCATTCCTCTTTCAGTTTCCACCCGCGAAGAGGCGGAATTCTTTGTGATTTCAAGGATGCCAAAAGAACACAATGGTGAGAACCTAAGTAGAGAGAACTACAAGTCTCTACTACAATAGATTTGGGGATATCTGGGATTAATGCCTGTGGTTAGGCGAATACAGAAAGTAAACTCATCAATTAACCCATTTCAAGCCGAGGGTAGAAATAACAAGAGTATTGGTGAGAAGGAGGATGAACTATTTTACAGAATGGCGGCCGAAATAAGGCATAATTTTCTCTCCAATCGAGAGCAAAAATGCTCCAAATTTTATGAAATTAAAATTTAATAGGATTTGAGAGGTCTTGGTTTTCCAAATTGAGATGATTTATCCATTTCATTGTTAAAAATCTACGTAAAATATAAAAATCTATTTATGGACCGGAATCTGTTTCGACTTATGGCCCAGAACCACTGTGAGTCCACTATGATCACGCTTTCGGCCGAAAGGCCTCTTTCAAAAAAATTCCCCAAATCTCATTAAGCTCCCGAATGTAGAAAAAAAAATTTTTTTGAAAAGTTTAGGAACTGCATGAACGAGAAAAAATTCTTCTACAAAGATTTTCCACAATTTCAATATTCAAAACATCATTATTATGACGATGCAAAAATGCAACAGTGGCCGGAAATGGGTTAAGAGTCTTGAAAACCTAACCAAGTGATTTCCACATCTTCGAACAATTTCAAATCCTAGGATTTTAGGGAAATACTTGCTTGACATTTAAAAAAGTCTCATTCGTGCAGCAAAAGTGCATATCAGCAAATTAAAGACAATTTTTTAAAATATATAGGGTGTCACCCTAACTCGAGGACCAAACTTCAAGGATCGATTCTACAACTAATTTGCAAACTTTTTTGTCTCATGACATTTTTTTTTAAACGCTTTAAAATTATACTTTTTTCACTTTTAAGATTTTGTTCGTGTTTTCGACCTTGAGCCATTAAAACGGCCATAACTCCCTCAATTTACTGAATAAACTCAAATATGAGTATACCGTTGGAAAGAACGTTACATTTCCTATTAGTTCATCAGGACACGAAAGCTTTTTAAGCCTTTCGTATAAGTGAATAAATTGGTCAAAGTCAGAAATTTAAAACTTTCTCGAAAATCACCATTTTTCAGGCTGACTCATCTTATGTAATGAACAGCCGTATCGGCGGGCACTCAACGGAAAAAACTTGCCCAGAATTTCACCTTTCCAACGGTCTATCAGTTTTTCTTTTTAACATTCACATTAGAAGAGTAAATGAAGTTTGAATGCCCGAAAACGTGTGTTTTACAAGCAAATCCAGTGTTTTAAGCGGTTTCTGGTCCCCCTCGACCTCAAGAAGGCTTGACGATTTTGGTATCATTTCCTATGTAAATTTCTACGCTGAATCAAATAGTGATACTTCCGAATGGTGGATTTTTCGAAGAAAACCTTCGTTTTTCGTACATAAAATACGCATTATTCTTAAGTGTGGTAGTGAGCATGAAGTAACACCTTTGAACTCAATAAAAACACCGAATTTCTAGTTGATTGAAGTTTTTGTTGAGTTCAAAGGTGTTACTTCATGCTCACTACCACATTTAAGAATAATGCGTATTTTATGTACGAAAAACGAAGGTTTTCTTCGAAAAATCCACTTTCTAGCAGTCGGAACCATTCGGAAGTATCACTATTTGATTCAGCGTAGAAAATTACATAGGAAATGATACCAAAATCGTCAAGCCATCTTGAGGTCGAGGGGGACCAGAAACCGCTTAAAACACTCGATTTGCTTGTAAAACACACGTTTTCGGGCATTCAAACTTCATTTACTCTTCTAATTTGAATGTTAAAAAGAAAAACTGATAAACCGTTGGAAAGCTGAGATTTTGGGCAAGTTTTTTCCGTTGAGTGCCCGCCGATACGGCTGTTTATTACATAAGATGAGTCAGCCTGAAAAATGGTGATTTTCGAGAAAGTTTTAAATTTCTGACTTTGACCAATTTATTCACTTATACGAAAGGCTTAAAAAGCTTTTGTGTCCTGATGAACTGATAGGAAATTTAACGTTCTTTCCAACGGTATACTCATATTAGAAATTATTCAGTAAATTGAGGGAGTTATGGCCGTTTTAATGGCTCAAGGTCGAAAACACGAACAAAATCTTAAAAGTGAAAAAGTATAATTTTAAAGCGTTTAAAAAAAAAAATGTCAAGAGACAAAAAAGTTTGCAAATTAGTTGTAGAATCGATCCTTGAAGTTTGGTCCTCGAGTTAGGGTGACATTAGGTGAAGTTAGGGTGATGAAAAAAGTTGCCCTTTTTGAACAATGAAAATTTGTTTCGCGTCATCATTTTAAACATTATTGCTTTCAAGTCTATGAAAGTAGCTAGGTTGAAAAAAAGTACACCAAATCAAAATTTCCACGTTTTATGAATTCTTGAACAATTTTGGTTCCCTGTATGTCTGTCTGTCATGAAATCCTTGTAACGAGCAAAGCTATTAGAAGTTATTGTTCGATTTCGATGAAATTTTCAGGGAATGTGCGGGTTGAGGTGTAGATGGTCCCGGATCGATAGTAGCCGCAGCGCATGCGCAAACGTGAGTTCCGTGTAACTTCTACACTTTTCACCCGACTTTGATGAAATTTTCAGAAATTGTGTGGTTAGGGATGTAGATGGTACTCTGAGGGTAGTGTGAGGCACTTAGAGATTAATGTTCTGATATCAGCTACCTTGCATTGGATCATCCATACAGCTGGGTTGTGGATACGAGGGAGCTCTGTTTCACAGCCAGTTGGAAGATGTTTACATACTGTGACGACCTGGTCACTTGACGACCTGGAGCTCCTTCCTCTTTTTCCATGCAAATCGACTCGCAAGAGCAGATGTTATGCCAGTGAAGCAGGGACCCCAGATCTTGGAGAAAAATTGAGAGAAAGAGGAGGAGGGGGTAGTGTGACGACCTGGTCACTTGATGACATTATTAGAAGTTGTTGATAGTTACGTGGTCTGAAAAACTGGTTGTCTTATTTTGAATTTGAGATTAAATCTCAAATTAAACATTGTTAAAATTTAAACATTAAACATGTTAACATTTACATTAAACATGTTTAAATTAAACATCAAATTTTGATGTGTTAAAGATAAGTTAGGTTGTTAATTTGTTGGAAATATAGTGCCTTCTGCTATTCAAACAGATTTCTGTGCAATACGTTCATTCTAAACTAACATTTATTTGTATTAATCTAAGAATGTATTCTATTCATAAAAACTCCAGCGGGGAAAGCCCGGGTCGGACTGTATGAAGAATGACAGGATCTGGAGTAGTTGTCCCATATTGGTAATGCAGATGAAAGATCCATGAACAATCAAACAAAGCACAATCAAACTACAGTCAGCTCATTCTGGCTTTATTGCAAGATTCAATCCCGCAGTGGTTGCTTTGTAGATCCGGTCAGCGAACGATTGAACAGCAAAGGTGATAGTAGACAACCCTGTCTCACTCACTCTGAATATTCAATATTCGCCTTCATCTTCCTATGCAAAGATTTCTGGACTTCAGGAGGTCACGATTTAATAACAAGCAAAATTCGTTACTTAGCGATCTGACTAAAGGAAATACGATTGAGATATCTTTTCGAGATCTCTACGTCTGAAATGACGTCCCCATTATTACACTACCTCCAATTCAACTAACGTATCTTCACTCAACTCTCTATCAAAGGATTCCTTACAAACTCGGCAAGGACTTGCGCAATCTTCCCTTCTAAGCTCCTCTTTTCTTGTTACACGTAGAGTTAATTACCATCTCTTGCACGTTTCCCACTCCTTCACATAAAACCAAGAACTCTCCTCTACCTATCCCCTTTCCGTAATTAAGATTTAATATTACTTCCGGTTTTAATCACGACCTTTGATCTCTCACTTTTTTTTTAATCAAATAATTTGATGAGTCTTATAACAGAGATGAAAAGGGTAATTAAAAATGATTAAGAGAAGCCTTCGTGACGAGAAATTCTCGCCCTGTTTCATTCAGAGTCATTAAAAAGGGGACCCCCGCCCTTCATGCCACTATGCTTGTTTCTTCTTGTGATACTAATGATCTCAAAAAGTTGGGACAGCCAAAGCACGTAGAAATGAAAAGGTTTCGATGGAAATCATTTGGTGAGTTAGAGACAGCTAGGTCTCTTTCATAAACCTCAATTTTATACGATCTTTGAAGTACGATAAAAGTGTGATTGTGTAGGTGTATTTTCTGACATTTGAACAGAACTACATTATTTGGTAGATAATATAGATAGGAACCACCTATAGAAGTAGAAGAGTACTTACTCAATTCAGCGTGGAATCACTAGGCAACTACAGGGAAGTTTAAGATACCAACCTGAAACAGAAACAGTGGTTCAAATGAAAAAAATGAAAATGAAAACGCTGCAAATTATTACACATAGGTGTATTATTCCTATTCAAAGAACTACCCTCAAAGACGGAGGGGGCACGCCATTAATGAACAAAATAAAAAAACAAAATTTGTTTTTAATCAATATATTTATACTTGATAAAAATTTATCAATATTTTTACATTTGATTTAATCAAATATAATGGAGAGGATGCCCAGGACGAACCCGACGCCGGTCCTAGGGATGAGGGATGATGTAGGAGTAGGGGGTGCCAGAAAAGTGTAGAAGAGTGTAGAAAAGAAGAAGGGGTGTAGAAAAGTGCCACTGTAAAAAGATCACCAGTACCAAACATAGGTACTGCCTACCCACTACATACATATTTCACAAGCAAGTTTATTTTGAAGAAATAAACACTTCACACTCAGTTTGAAGAAATAAAGAGTTGTATGGACATTTGATTACTAGTTACAAAGGACACAAAACTGAGTAAAACTTGAAAAACGAACAACGATCGTATTTTGATCAGCTAAAATTTGAACAGAGATTATTCCTCTTTTGTGATTCACACTCGTGTTTCTGATTTATCATAATTTCAACTTTTAAGTTCTCATTGGGACCGAAGGGTTGGCCCTACAGAGCTCTGTGTGGTCTCATTCGATTCCAAAAATTCAATACTATTTTACATTGATGAAAAAACAATACCTTTATATAGAAAGTATGTCAGCTAGGGCATTTTGAAAGTTTCATCCCTCGTTTTTCAACTCTTAGAAGTGAATGACATCAGCCAAAAGCTTCGAGGCACAAAAGGCCCCAATTAGAGCCCACATACCGAATTTCATCAAAATCAGTCCATGGGAATGAAGGGAAGGTCAAGTAAGGCAGAGTTTCGTAGATTCGATTTTTTGAGGGGGGAATTTTGAGGGATCATCCTCCAAAAAGAAAATGTTCATTTGACATGAGTTTTATAGCTTCCGAGTCTACCGAGATAGCGGAAGCTTTGTTTTCACTTTTCAAGGTAGAAAAAAATGTTCTCCAAAATCAAAATTTCCATTCGCGTTTTACGTTTCAGACCTTCCTGAACTATTTTGGTTCCGTGTCTGTATGGCTGTGTGTGCGTATGTCTGTGTGTATGTCATGAATTCCTTACCACATCCATAACTTCTACATTTCTCATCCGATTTCGATGAAATTTTCATTGTGCGGGTTGGCGTGTAAATGGTCCTCCATGGAAATCATCACCCCCGGACTGATAGTAGCCAGTACGTACGCGCAAACTTTGATTTCCTTGTTACAGCCATAACTTCTACATTTCCAATATGATTTCGATGAAATTTTCAGGAATTATACGAGTTGAGGTGAAGGTGGTCCCCTATGAAAAATCATGGCCACCGAATTGTAAGTATTTTGTGCGGATGCGCAAACGTGAAAGCCTTGTAACAGCCACAATTTCTACATTTTCCAACAATATTCAGAGACTGTGCGGGATGACGTGTAGATGGCCCCCTATGAGGGTAGTGCAAGAGAGAGTGCACTTGGAGATTGATGTTTTGAGATTATCTACTATGCATCGGATCATCTATACAATCGGTTTATGGATATGAGGAAGCTATGTGCCACACCCACTTGGCAGACGTTTTCAAAAGAAAATATTTTTTGAGGGGACGAAATCACTCAAAATATAGAAAGATTGAATCATTGTAAATAATTTATTTACTCGAGATCAAATTTTCCTTTCAGAATATTAGGTGATAGGTATATTAGGAGGAAAAAAAGCCAACCTATTTTCCGCAGATTTTGTGGCCGAAATATAGCAAATCGAATTAGATCGGACAAATGAAAAGAATGGACGTGGAAAGCGTAGCAGATACAAAAAAATTATTACCTAAATAAAATTTTTTACAAAAAAAAATAAAATAAAATAAAATAAAAAAATAAATAAAATAAAAATAAAAATAGATCGACTTTGATCGAAATTGATGGCAAAAAAATATAAATAATTAGAAAATAATAATTACAATTTTTTAGGTGGGTTGGTAGGGACGTACGCATTGAAGCCGCTGCCGTTCCCATCAGTAGAAACTACCAGATCATGTGTTTGGAAGTCAAACATACTCATATCTATATGTTTGTGTCTACCGATGGGCACAGTGGCAACTTGGGACAGTTGCACAAGAAACAAAACTATGACACAATGTGAGGCTGGAATTTTTTTTCTTCGGGAAAATACCTTCTATTTTCGACATTTATTCAGATTACCATATATTTTGAGCAGCTTCAATTCACTCTCATGAAACGTTTTTTTCAAAACCCTTTCAATTTTGGCAAACATCCATTGGATATATCGTGTTTGTACAAATAAATCGAAATGAACCTACGGACAGACTATTGGCTATTTCACTTGATCATTAACTTTACCACCTTCCAAGTCTGCTATTTAAATTCTCGAGGTGCCTCAGCTGATAGGAGGGCGCTCAGAGGAGCGAGCCTGGAATGTTAATATACTGACCTTTCTGTGGGAACACGTGAACAGTTT
This sequence comes from Apolygus lucorum, assembly GCA_009739505.2. NCBI lineage: Eukaryota > Metazoa > Arthropoda > Insecta > Hemiptera > Miridae > Apolygus > Apolygus lucorum. The sequence goes on from CM019173.2 coordinate 39,032,901, forward strand.
ACTTGATTGAAGAACTGTCCGCGTAGTGAGGGAGTGCGAGCAAACAGAAAAATCGTTTAACGTGGAAGAGGAAGAATTCTGTTGAAAAAAAAACCAGCCGTTTTGTGGTGAAAGACAAAAAGAAAAGTTACGAAGGGAAAACCCGGCGTGAGGTCCAGCAATTAGTGGAAGCATAACAAATGGCTCGTGTGTTTTTGGGGTTGAGGAAGCCGGGATAATAAAGGTTTACTCAAGTACTTAACTCGGTCGTCCCTTCCGGGCAATGAGTTGAATATCTTCCAATTAGTTGAAGGAAGGGAGAACCAGCAGAGAAGAGAAAACGAGGGAAAAATACAGGTGAGTGTTGGATTGGTTGATTCCCTCATGAATTGATGCTCAATCATTGTAGTTTAGTAATTTCGTCAACTTTCGTCAAGTCTAGCGGTTTGAAATATCCAGCCTTCTCGATTTCGAAGGACTTCCTTCATTGAGTTTTTTATTTTTTTTATAATTATTTATTGGCTTTATTTACGATATACAGCCATTACATGTTATGTACAATATTTACTTGTGTTTTACAGTTTAATATTCATAGTTATACTTTGAGTACATATGTATGTGTTTAACAATAATTGTTACTGTAATTATTATTGTAAGGATAGTAGGTAAGTAATTATTTATAGTTTAACATTCACATTTTGAAGGAATTCAAAGATAGTTTCGTACACTTCCCCCAATGAGGAATTTCACCATGTCGGAATATCCTATTTTTGACCCCAAAATCGGATTCAGCACCTCTAAAAACCCCCTAAGGCAAACTTCAGCCCGAACTTCCCAATTTACGAATAAACAAAACAGTGTAGAAAATACGAATGTTTAAAAAAACCGGGAAAATGACGTCATGCTGGGATAGTTCATTTATGGCCATGTGAAGCGCTGAGATCGAGAAATCTATAGTCCCCTGATGCAAAATTTCATGAAACAGTAAAGTTCGAAATCGAAAAACTGAAGAAAAAAATAGAAAAAGCGAGATGGGGAAAATTAGGTTTCCTCTGTTTTTGTTTGATAACTTTTCTCTTAGAAAACACGATTTCGTCGTTCCAATGGGCAACACTGGGAGGAGACGGCGATCCGAATAGCCCAATCAGCGAGCGTTCCCGCTGGACGTCTGTTTTCCCGGTTAGTTTTGAAATTAAAAATTTTGACTGTCTCCCAAAAATAACAGGAGACTTTTTTCCGAAATCAGCCCGATTTTCATCTATCCCACACCATTAACTATTCAGGAAAAATGCAAACAGAAATCGGTGAAATTCCTCATTCTGTTGATATGATAGTGTCCAGGTTGAAAGGACTGCTGACCAGTGTCTGAAGCTTGTGTAGAAGGGTTTCTCTTTCGTTGATGTATACGGGACATACCAAAACTATGTGTTCGTGGGTTTCCTCTTCGTTCCCACATGCTCTACAACTTGGCGATTCTACGAGATTCATTCTGTAGAGGTGGGAGTTCGAGCAGCTATGTCCACTCCGGAGTCTCGTAACTGTCCTGTAGAATGCTTTGGGTCTTATTTCGATCACCTGGTTAAACCAGGGTCGTAGACTACTAGCTTGAGGGAATATTTGCTTGTACTTTTCTCCTCCGTGATATACATTAAAGTCCGTTTTCCATTGATTTTTTTATTGTTACAGTTATGGCTCGCTTGAGATCAGTTGGTGGGAAATATGGAAAACATTCTGGTTGTGGTAGTATGATTCGTTAGCTTCGTTATCTGCCGCTACATTGCCTCTCAAGTAGCTGTGTCCCCTCACCCAACAGAAAACTACTGTATTGCCTTGCTGGTTCAGATTATTTACTTGGTGCAGAATATCAGCTTCAATTTTTCGAGAGTTTTGTGGAGTTTTGTGTCATTGAGTTCCTATAGGATCTGTACAGCGAGAGTCAATCTGAAATCAAAAAGAACTTCTGTTCTATGATCCATTAGAGCAACAGAAGGATTTGGCCACCACTTGGTGGAGGAACCAAGAAAGGCTCAGCGGTTTGTTTCCCTGTCCTGATTTCAATGTACGAAGTATTGAAAACTTTTCTTACAAAAGTCATGTAGGTTTGGGAGGGTACCATGCTTCATTTCCAGCCTGCCAGAACTCTGGAACTCAACCAATATACAGGAACAAGGAGGGAAGATGAAAAACTTGGCATTAGATCATCAATTGTACAAGAATGAAATCTTTACCTGTAAATTCGCAACTCCATCCTTCAATAGTTTCCTCACTTCATCACTGATTGATCATACACTCACTTCCTTCACATTTTCCAATAGTTTCCCATAAATTCCCATACTCAAACCCTCCTAAATCAATAAACCAATCCATCATTGTAAACAATCCGTCCCACAACTCACTTATTCCTCAGCTGATTTGCGGCCGGTGTCAACAGTTTTGCCAACCTGTTAAACCTCATTCTAACAAATTGCATGTTTGCACGACCTGTTTTCGCCACAATTTCTGGAAGATTAATTCAAATAACTACATGAAAAATTTTGTTATACCTAGTTTTATTTTAGATAAATTTATTAGTGCTGTGTGTGGGGAAAAAGTGAAATAACCACGTGTGTGATTTTGCACCAATTTTCACACATCGCCGACATCACTCTCTCGCCATCTTTCGCCCGTTCCTGATCTGCCTCAACCTTTTTTAACGTTTTCCAAGAAATCTGCCGGCCGGCAAAAGCAACCGCCTTCGTTCAAACGCGGCTTCCCATCGTTCCTTTGGGAGGAACCAGAAACCATCCAGGGAGGAATCGTTCCCGGGATCTCTTTCGGCGGACTCTTAAATTTAACCAAGAACCTGGTAAGCCACTTCTTTCCATCTACCTTGCATTTCTTCTCTTCTGGAGGCACCACTACCTACCTCAAACCTTTTGGGATTCTCCACGAACGATGGATAAGGAACATTTATTCAACTATTCAAGAAATCATGTACAAATCATACACAATTTAATTCTATCTCTGGTAGGAACAGTGGCCTCTGCATGGTCTACTATAAAATCAATAATTTCACGATCTATTTAACTTGTTTGATAAATCATTTAATAATCGAATCATCATCGTTTTCACAGCTTTATTTAATATACTTATACTTGCAACATTCTGGTATTCCAGTGGTCCTTCGAGTATTTCAGCATCATTTAAACATAAACTCATCTCATTAAAGTTTCAATCATTTTCAAGTCATACAGAGGGTAAGAGTTCGAGACCACGTCATAAAGGGCCCCCCTCTGTATGCACATCAATTAATGGTAGAAGCGACGAATGTCCATTTGAAATAAGTCCACAAGGGAATAAGGTTCTGATTATCGGCCATGGAAACTTATCTGCCAAGATCCACTGCTTGAGGTAGATCAAACCTTCGATGTTGTGACGTACAGAGTAAAAATCGTTTGAGCATGAACTCTGGAACTGACCCAGATAAGTAAAGACCAGTACGATGAAAGTTTACTAAAAAGATTTCCAGTCGCTGAAGTTTTCAGTAATTTATTAATTTAATTAAAGCAAGCTCAAAAATTAATAATCAGTATTGGGTCAACGAGGATTTGAAAGGATTCCAACTTTCGCATACAATAACCGGGAGGTCCTACTTTGGGGGAATTGGACTAAAAAAACGCTGCAAATTATTACACAATGGTTTATTATTTTTCTATATAGATCACTCGTCTACAAAATCACCAACCATCCAATATGAAGGAAGAAAAAAAATCAAAAAAAAAAAAAAAAAAATCAAAATTACCAACCATCGATTGCATTTCGGTCAGCTCTAATTTGAACGGAGATTAGGCCTCTTTTGCGATTCACACTCGTGTTTTGATTTATATATATGTATATTTCAATATAAACCCTTAAATTTTCGTAGGGAGCGAACGGTTTGTCCTACAGAGCTCCGCGTGGTCTCAAAAAATTCTAAAAATTCTATAGAATCTTAAATTGAAGGAGAATCAATACCTTTATATCAAAATTGTTTGAGTTAGGACGTTTTCAAAATTTCAAAATTGATTTTGGAACCCTTAGAAGTGACCTACATCAACCAAAAGCTTCGGGGCACAACTAGACCCCAAATGGAGCCTACATACCAAATTTCATCAAAATCGGTCAATGCTAAGTGGCAAAAGTGCCGCGTACGGCGTACGGCGGACGGACGGCCAAATTTTTATTCGAGTTTTGGATTTTACGTACCTTGAAACGTAAACCATCAAATTTTGAGGGGGTGTTAAAAATTTTTTTTTCTTGGTCGATTCCAAAGGTTCATTATTGAAAATAATAAACCAACACAACTACTTTGGGGGAAAAACGCAACGACTTTGGGAGAAGGCTCCGGCGAGAATGTGACCACTTTGGGGGAACGTAGAAAAGAACTGTTGTTCCAAAAACAAGACGACTTTGGGGTTACACAGTCACACCGTATATAATTATTGTAGATCACTCATCGTCAAGTAGGTGTATCAGAGTAATTTAGTAGTAATTTAGGTAGTACCTTACTGTTCATCTTCACTACAAATAATATCCTTATTGTCAATGACTTCGTAACGCGTGCTAACTCCGGCCAGATAATCTAAAACGTTTTTATCCTTTTCATACTTCTCCCAAAGCTCATCCAGTGCTTCCAGCATGTCACAGATTGCATTTCTTGGATTATTTTGAACTCCTGAAATTAATAATGTTGATAAAAAATTGTTGTTAAAAAGGTAAAAAGTTGTTTATTTATTTTTTGTTGTTGTTGTAGATTTTGAGATTTTTTGAAATATTTGTATGTACATACCTTTTCTTATACTAGTTGCTTTCAAATCTGATTCCGTCTGAATTTCTCTGATTACTGATATAACGAGCCGCATGTTGGGGTGTGTGGAGTAAAATTGTTGATTAAAATCTTTGTTAAAGGATTCCACACCATTGATAGTACGCAGAGAAGAGTTAGGCGGTGCTGCAGTCCATATCGTGGGCGGAAAAGAGCATTGATTTTCTATGTAATTAGTCAAAACATAATAAGAAAATGACATTGCCTCCATTGGTTCTTGTTCCATCAACACTGTAAATGCATTATACACGTCCTCTGGTGGAAGGAAGCAGAGTGAGAAAAACGTTTTCAGCCAAAGCCCAGTGTTATCTTTTTTATAGTAGTGTCTTAGCAGGATTTTGCTTCGATGGATTCTTCTAAACCATGCCTGATGTAGATGAAATGTGCACCCCGCAATTGTAGCGTTCGGAAAACATTCCTTTATTGCACTGTGCGCCGCTTTCTCAAAATCCACGTGAAAAACTTTGAATTGAAAATTCATTTTAACAACCAGGGTATCCCATTTCAGCTTCAAAAGCAACATTAGACGCTCGCGTTACTCTCTCCATCTGAGATCGATAACCTCCCTCGGAGGCCTAACCTGACGTTGATCGAAAGCCGATGAATCGTCTCGGCGGTTTTTTTTTCCTACTCCCCTCCCCTCTAACCGCCTCGCATGAAAAGCGATGATCATCCCACGAATTGTCTCTTTTACGGAAAGGTTGATTGTTCACCTGTTGCAGGTCTGTATTCCTCGTCACGGGGTTCCGAACTATTTGTTAGCCTGAAAAAAATAATTGAGAAGCTTCGACCTTTTCCTTTCATACCACCCCCCTCGGAGTTTCCTTCATAGCAATTTTTTTTTCGTCTGCATTGTGATCCGATCCATTCATAAACACCATGTAGTGGCTCGTGTGCCACTGGGGTGTATTCCTCGTCAATTTTCCGCTTTGTTTTTCTCACGTCTTCCGCGTTTTATTGTGTCCCTATTCCTTTGTGTTAAAATTTTGTTTCGAGGTGTCAAACATGATCACTGGGTTGTGAAATTGATGCTCGCATGGAACAAAAGTGACGATACATTGCTCAGTATTAGAGTCACAGCGATTCTCAACATCAATTCTGGAACACTAAAATAATGTTGTTGCCTACGTTGGGCAAGGGAGAAAAAGACCTGTTTCAACCTGACAAGATTATAGTATAACGGTTTATATTCCATATTATTTATGGGCATTTTTTTATCCTCCCAGTCTCTTCGACTTCTCTGAGCCAACGGGATTCAAGTTCTCCTTTCACTTTTATCCGCTTCAATCTTATTGGGCACGCCTTTCACTTTTTCGACCAACTAGATTCAAGCTCCCTTTCACCAGTGCTTTCTGTAATGTATCTTCAGTTCTCGTTTTTTGTTTTTTTTTTTTTTTTGTTTGTTTATTTGGCATTAGCTTCACACTATACAGCCATACATAATATTACTTAATTCAATAGGTATTAGGTAATGACATTTTTATAAATTATGATTCATTTCTACAAAAAATTCATTCAAAATAAAATATACTTCTGCACTATTCTGTGACAGCAGGCACCTCACATTAAATGGTAATGGGACTTGTTCCGCTAGTTTTTTAATTAGAATCTCCCGTTGGGCTTCATATTTCGGGCAGCACAGCACTATGTGATCCAGGTCTTCTTCTTCTTGTCGACAAGTTGTACAGTAGGGGGCTTCCGCCTGGCCAATTCTGTGTAAATGTTTTTTACACAGGTAGTGGTTGCTTCGCATCCTCGTTAAATTTTTATAAAAGGATTTTGGTTTTCCTAATATTTCAGAAAACCAAGTTCTGCCTGATATAACAGGGAAAATTGCTCTATACGATTAGCCAGAACCATACTCGTCAAAAATTCTCTGCCACCGGTGTAATGCCATTCGCTTCAATGTTCTGCGGAGATCTGTAGGTGGATACAGGCTCCTGGTGTCTTGACTGACGTCCAACTCGATCGCGTGTTTGGCAAGAGAATCTACTTTCTCGTTCCCAACGATTCCACTGTGTCCCCGAATCCATAGAATAGTTGTCTGGGTACCCCGTTGTCTTAGCCTGTAAATTCCGTCGAGCAGCTCGCTCTCAATTTTGGTCAGGGAAACCTGGGGAGCTACAGATTTTAGTTTGGAAAGTACACTCTTTGAATCGGATAAAATGATCAATGTTTGGAGTACATTTGAGGCCCCTAGATGCAAAACCGGATTTATGCAAAAAAAAAAAACAACAATTTTTTCAGGAGAAACAAAAAACTGTTTTCAGGAGAGTCACTAGATTTCTAAAAGTTCTAATAACTTCTCATGATTGTAAATAGTTACAGCATTAATTAGCCAAAATTACAAAATTTTAAATTCATTCAGTCAATAGTTATGGCTTATTGAAATTTCCAGAAGTCCGATTTTGAAACTAAAATTGTATTAGTCCGTTTTGGAACCTCATTCAATTTGAAATGCATTTTTGAAATGACTAAGGATGGAATAAAAACGTAAGCTAAGCTACCCAATCTCAAAAAACCTTTATTTAAAAATAATTTGAGTAATCAATATTAACATTTCAGTGAAAACATAATAAACTTTTAGTAAAAAAAAACCTTCTTAAAGTTTAAAAACAACTGTCTTTATCTTCAACTCGCACGACAAGATGCGTTTCATAAAGTTTTTCTACAGTTTAATAAAGTTTTCTACAAGCTCTCATTAGTTTCTCGGTAACGAAAAATTCTTGGTAACGACAAAAAACGCTGCAAATCATTGCTCAAAGGTTTATTATTTTCTGTATAGATCACCCTTCTGTATAGATCACTGGTTCTCCATCAATAGCACCTACCACCATCTGTATTCTCCCTTGACCTTCCCTCTCAAATTTCAGCTCCTGCGTTCAATAGGATTGAAAATGGCTTTGGAGCTCACTCAGCTGATCAGTGATCAGAAGAGTGAAGAAGATCTCCTCGAATGCTGGAGACGCCTGGAAGAGCACTTCCATTCAATAGGATTGAAAATGGCTTCGGAGCTCACTCAGCTGATCAGTGATCTGAAGAGTGAAGAAGCCTTTGAGCAATGATTTGCAGCGTTTTTTACCCACCAACATTTTTTTTACCTACCAACTTTTTTTTACCTACCAGCTAGGTACTACCTACCACACCATACTGGCTTCACACCTTCACAATAAAGTTTATTAAAAAGAACTAAACGCTTCACACTCGATTGGAAAATAGAAAGCTTCATATGGAAATTTGATTACTGGTTACGCAGAAGGCAAAACTGTATACAAATCGAAGAAATGAACAGCGATCGCATGTTAATCCGATTAAATTTGAATGGAGATTAGACCTCTTTTGCGATTCACACTCATGATTCTGTTTTATCGAAGGAAAACCTTCAAGTACTCGTAGGGACCGAACGGTTTGTCCTACAGAGCTCCGGGTGGTCTCAAAAATTTTTAAAAATTCAATACTATTTAAAATTGGTGAAAAAACGATACCTTTATTTCGAGAGTTTTCGAGCTAGGGCACTCTTGAAAATTTCAACCCTTAATTTTCACCCCTTAGAAGTGACCTACATCAACCAAAAGCTTCGCGGCACAACTAGACCCCAAATGGAGCCCATATACCAAATTCGAACCAAATCGGTCCAGTGTTGCTAAGAAAAGTGCCGCGTACGGCGTACGGCGGACGGACGGAAATTTTTTTATTCGATTTTCGTATTCTACGTACCTTGAAACGTAAGACATCAAATTTTGAGGGGGGGTTAAAATTTTTTTTTTCTTGCTAGATTCCAAAGGCTTATTATTGAAAATAATAAACCAAAATAATCATGTAAAAAATATTGCGACTTTCACTCTTCTTCAGTCTCATCGGGTGTGTCAAGACAGTCAGGCTGTTCTTCAGCAGCATCTTGGTTGGAACGGAGGTTTCGATAGAAATTCAAGGTTTCATTCTCCATCCATTGGTCCCCGAAACGTTTTACGAGCAAATTATGAATATCTCTTATTTTTGCTGGTGTTATAGGGTTGCCTTGGATTATCTCGTCGGGTCTGATATTTTGAGCTTTCTTCCCAGCTTTGAAAACGTTTTTAAACCCACCTGTACATACGAACTGGACTGGACGTGGACATTGCACAGTAAACAAAAACAAGCAAGGATAACCCCACAGGTTACAGCATTCCGAGGGAACGGGGAGCTCCTATCGGGAAAACTCGCAACTTGCAAGGCTGGTTTTGAACCTGAGGCTTACCTTCTGGATCTATTTCAAGGCGGAAGGAAGCCGCTTTTGAAACTAAGATTGTGCAGACTAATGCGCCCTATGGTTTTCTGTTGAATAAGATAGAAAAACGAAAATCGATTTTTTTGCATAAGTCCGGTTTTGAATCTGGGGGCCTCATTTTCTTCGCTGAGTATGTACTTAATTGTTTCCAAAATCGCGATAATTTCAGCTGCGTATATAGAAGCCTTGTCCCACAATCTAATCGATTTTGTGTGGCTCAACGTAGGTACGTAGAAAGCACAGCCAGTCCTTCCCCTACCGCAAGACCCATCCGTATAGATTTGTAGTGCTCCTGTATAAAACCTGGACAAATGATCCTTCACAATCGTATTTGCTCATTCAGTTCTTGTTTGTTACGGATGATGAACTAACCATCGAAATCGATATAACTTTGTAACTCATTACTATCGTGGAAACAGACTACGTTCTACTTGATTCCGTTTATATTTTATTTATTTATTTGTATCTTTTAATTTTAATTTTTTTTTTGTGAGTTATATGATAATGTTTTTATGACTTTTCCGTGTCAATAGACCAGGAATGATCTGGGGACATTCGTGTCTCAAAGAAACTCTTAGAAAATTTTTAAATCGTGAAATAAATCCAAATTATGTGTACATAGATGAAATTCTAGTTCGAGATACCTACTCATTTATTACGAGAAAGACAATTCCCCATGATAATCGATAGGATTCAAGTTCCCATTCAACACAGCTCCACCTTTGAAGCTCCTTTCACTATATCGGCTTCATAGGTGTCTCGTCATGATAGTTTTGAGAGGATATTCCTCTCTAGACGGGAGCGTCTGGTCTTCAGACACCCCTCATAGAGCACCTCCTTTGGGAGGAGTAACAAGAAAAGTGTGAAACATTCAGAGTTGATCATTTTATAGCTCATTTTTCCGACAAAATAGAATACTTTAAGGAACTAAACATCAAGAGTGAACCTTCATCAAACTATTCGAATATTATTATTGTTCATCCACATTGGTATATCCTCTTTATATGCTCTAGACGTAATATATTTCCCTAACAGAGACGATTCAAGTGAAGCTTGAAAGGGAATATTACATTGTCCTGCGTCTCAGGAAAGATTTATAACCTTTTTCTCCAACATTCTCGCGGGAGGGGTAACAGGTCCAAAGGCAGGATGCTGACCCTGGACCATATTGTGATCTCTCGGTGAATGAACGCGGAAAGATCTCCTGCCCTTCAGGGGCGGGTAGGCGGCATAATAAAATCTTACGAAACATTGAACATTCAAGGATGGGCCCTCCTTTTTTGGCTTTGTTGATTCAGGGGACGGTGAGTAGGGATGATTCATGCGAGAGATGAATACGGAATTGAAATGATTTCTTGCACATGTGATATTACTTACCTACCTACTGTTTATTAGATAATTTTTTAAACAGAACACTTTTCTTAATGAAAAGTCACTTGAGGTGCTATAGGGAAGTAAACTGAGTATACTGAGTGCTGTTTACTTGAAATCAAGCGCCCAAAAGCTCTCTCTGCCTGAATCCTCAATATTTACTGCTTAGTTGTAAGCTATCATCAAGTCACTCATGTTTGTAAGAGTATCGAATGGAAGAACCGTGATTGTTTAAATGATATTCCGACAGTAAGAAAATGGAGTTGACGCACGTTTATTGAAATTAAGAAGTGACATTCCTGGTAACATCGGAATAGAAGGGAACCAAATTGCGGACAGGAATGCAAGGGAAGCTGCTGCAAAACCACCTACAACTGAGTCTCACATCCAATCTGACTACATAACGACCATAAAGATCGTAGTCAACTTCTTGAATCCCTCAGAGATCGTTCTCAATGGATCGTACTGTGATCAAAACCGCAACTTTGAGTCAGCGTTCAGTGGTCTAAATTTTCTTTCTGTGGTTAATACTGAACTCAGTGGCTTCATCTCTCAACGTTCGTACCCAGTTTGTAAATCTTCCAGATTGTATCAATGTGTCAGTGAATGGAACCAAAAAAATCCCACTATTAAAACAAAAAAAATGGAACTAAAAACTCCTATTATTAAAACATTTATTCGAATTTGTAATTACTTAATCAATTAAATTGCAATAATAGTGTCCTAACGTCCTAATTGGGATGTAAGGAACTCGTCACTCATATCATGTTTGAAAAATATCGTTTTCGTTTTTTTGTATAACTCGTTCTTTTGAAAGATAGATAGATAGACAGATAACATGATAAGATGCTTTATTCGGCAAGGATTAATATTTTTATGACAAAATATAGCATTTAGATATACAACCACTTAGATAGACAAAAATATAGCGATTTTAAATAATAAATACAGCTATTCTGCTACAGTTAGCATGATAAGGCTGTGGTAAGTTTACCGTGAGCCTGGAGTTCACCCCTATAAGTTTAATAATCAGTTACTAGGTTTTAAGTAGGTACTTACATCATATACTAATAAATTACTTGAATTGAATTACTTTTAAACAATTTTTTTTACAGACTTTCTACAGATTTTACACAGTGTTCTATAAATTTTGAATGTAAATTGTAAGAGTTTACAAAGTTTTTACCAATATATCAGGGGGGTTCAATTCCAACATTATAGTTGTAGTGGGAAACTAAGAATCTCCGGTAGTCCCAAGCCGCCGCCAAGTACCGAGGAAGCGTCTCCCAGTTCCCTCCTTTAAGGAGTTCTATCACCTCTTCACGGTCTAGTGTGGACCTTCGGTTCAGGAGGTGGTTTGGAAGTAAGAACGCCTATAAGTGGACAAAATCGGACAGCGGCCTACAAAATGGATAACAGTCTCCTCTTCGCCTAAGTTGCACAGAGAACAGAGGTTCATATTGCCTTCGATCCGTGGCTTATAATTGACATTAAGGACCTCACACCTAGCATTAAAGATCATTTTCACATGTGAGAACTTTCTTTTGTCTGAGATGTAGGGGGTAGTCGCACCTATATGTTGGTATAATAGGTTAAATTCTGCGGATTCTGCCTGTCCATTCTCTCTTAAATTTTGCCTTGACGAGGTCCTGAAGAGCCTTGAAGTGGCGCGGGAGCTCCGCTAAATCTTCAAAATTTAAGATCACATCATGCTCTGCATCCATTTCTCTCCACCTTCCCGCCCATCCATATCCCTTTGCGATCATTAGGTCCGCTGTAGCCCTAGTAAATCTAGTCGTGGGAAGCTTTAGTGTCTTGGTCAAATAATCTGCGTTCAGCTTTAAGGTGTGGCAAAATACATAATCGAGCCCTGTCTCGAGATATATAATGTAATTCGGGGTATTAGTGGGTGCACAGGAAAGCTTCTTAACAAAGAAGCGTAGTACTTTTTCTACTTTCTCCTCCCAGTAACACCCCCAAACCTTAGCCCCGTGACAGGTTGTCGACAGCAAAACAGCTCTAAAAACCTCCATCTTCACCGAAATTGGAACCACCTCCGACCCAATCAACTTATTCCAAACGCTCATAATTGCGTACTTAGAAATGGTTAACTTTTCCTTAAAATGCGCTTTCCATGACAAATTAAAGCTCATCCACATCCCCAAATATTCGTATGACTGTACCACCTGCACTGATTGGTTTCCATACGTCCGTTTTGAAAGATGAATAAGCCACACTAATCACAAAAACGACCTTCTTACCCATAATAAAAATTATTCATGTTTTTTGGTTTATTGTTATTTCTCATTTAAATCTTTGAGAAGCAGATTACAAAATATAGTTCAATTACCTTAATCAGTGGGAATACTAGTTCAATCAAAATAACTGCCACTTTTGGACTAGTTTCCATGGACTGGTTCTGTCGTATCCCTCACAAACCAGGTTTCAGCACATCAAGTCCCACTGTTCTCCTGTCTCTAAAAACTGTCATTTCACCCAAGACGTCAGAAACTTGCAAAACTCAGACAGACCCCTTCTCCGTCCTCTCTGGAAAATGAGTCTATATATGGCGAGTACGACTTGACACGGAGCGTCGTTTAAGCCTCTTTTCCAAGTCTCCAAGGTTCCAGGCCTCCCTCTCGCTAAGTCCCTAAATTACCGAAGTCGCCCCTTTTCCTTTCCAGTGCTTTTCAAGCTCTGTTTGCCGAGCGTAATTGGAAGGGGGGCCCCGGGGAAGTTGAGATGAAGGGGTGAGTTTTAAGAATTGAAGCGCAGACTCCCTTTTCCTGTCCCGGACTCAAATTTTCTTCCCAAAGCTAATCCTGCAAGAAGTTTAATTGTCGTCTGAACGCTTTCGGAAGGGGTTTATTCCCGTTTCTAAACCTTGACTATATCTCGGTTACTGCCTGAACTGTTTTTAGATACAGAACATTGTGCAATGTGTTCAGACTCAAGAAGCTGTCTGACTTCACTGGAAGCCAAATCTATGTGCCTTTAACATGTCTGAAAGATTAACGATATCGAGGATACCTATGAGACATATAAGATGCTTCCTCTTTGGGCTTTCCTTTCTTCGTCTCACTATTTCAACTACGTCAACAGGAGTGGAACTCCTCCCATCCAGACTTAACGGCTTATTGTAATAGAGAAATCTCTTGAACCAATATGGTATGCTGATGCTCAGCACGTAATCTGAGTTCTCCTCTTGCAGTTAGAACTTCAACGAAAAAAAATTTTCATTTTTGCGTTTTTAAAGGTACCTGATGTGCTCCTTAATATTCTGACTTCTCAATATCTGACCATCCCAACCCGTACCTCACTCCTACAATATTAGAGTATTTTTGTACTTTCCGTTTTATCAAAACGACAAACGTGGAAATTAGCACCTTTTCAAGGAATTTTTTCATGGAAATCGTGGAGAAATGAACTCCTGTAGTGACGTTAACGTGACGCTTGTTTGCCAAGTCAACAAGGTTAGTTTGAAGGGTTCTTAGTCCTAATCTCCTGTTCAATTTCAAATCTCGTTTCTCTTTTATATATATTGTACAATTTACGACAATAACGGCCAAAATAGGATGTTATATTTATCCAACTTAACACTCAAGAAAAAACACTTAACAGGTAACAACGGGATTTTTGAAACTGTCAACAACATCAGCAAGGGTCATCCGATTCACTTGAATGAACTTCTTTGTCCTTCCAAGCTGGTATAGCACATCGTTCTTCCTCTGAACAATGGTCCATGGCCCTGTCCATTGGGGCTGTAATTTTGGGCAGTCCTATGATTCTCTTGGGTTCATGAAGCCATACCCAGTCACCACTCTGGAAACTCACAGGTTTTGCGTGCCGGTCAAATCTTTCTTTGTGACTCTTCATTTGCAATTTCATGTTTGTCCGAGCAAACTCCCTAGTGTCCATCAATGCCTTGCGTAACTGGAAAGCGTAAGTAGTGGAAAACTGTGGTTCCGTTATAGCTGGCCGTATTAATTCTTCGGGTAACTGAGGCTCGCGACCATGCACCATAAATGATGGTGAAAACACTGTGGTGATATGAGGAGAGCTTCGATATGCCAATAGGAATAATGGCAGCAATCTATCCCAATCATCTTGTTTGGCACTCGTTGGGCGCCAATTGTACAATTTACGACAATAACGGCCAAAATAGGATGTTATATTCATCCAACTCAACACTCAAAGAAAAAACCTAACAGGTAACAACGGGATTTTTGAAATTATCAACAACATGAAAACAATGTTAACATTTGATGATCACCATCAAAATATTATATTTTTTCGTATTCATATATAATTGGTAATTTCTTGAAAAATAGATGTAGATCAAATAAGAAACAAAATCTTAACATTACCACTTTGGATAAATCTACCCCATTACAGACTAAATTTTCGGAAGGTTTTATTATCCAATCCAATATTATTATTCAACAATACACAATAGATTGTATAAATGTTAGGTATTAAATCTGTATCAATACTGAATGCCATATAGAACCTCTGGTTGGAAATCAGAAGTCGGCTGCTTTGTACATTCAGACTCTGAGAAATGCGAAAAAACGAGCCAAACGAGATTCAAATACGAACAAATGATGAAGTGGATATCGTCCAAACTGAAATTTTCTTTTCAAGTTCAACATTCAATGTTGCGTTGTATTATGAATGTTTGCTAGCTTGGGTAGAAGAAGAAAGACACCAGCTTATTATTCCATCATCTCTGAGATTATCCTCTTGGAAGGAGATATTTTCTTCACGTAAAAAAGACAACCGATTTCTGCGAACTCCAATAGCTTGCTTCTTCCGTCAAGTGGAACCTTCTCACGTAAGAAAAACCTCTTGACGTTCGTGATTAGACCCGAGGAGAAGGAAACGGCGAGAACAAAAGCCCAAAAGTCACATTCTGAGTCATTAGAGATTTCCGTGGAAAACAGTCCTTGTCTTTTCCCTGCGTAGGTTTTGCTTTCGACACGAACGTCTAAGCAGGGGATGGAGAAAACTCCACGATTTTTCCTGGGTGTATTGTTGAGTACTTTATGAGTGATTTGAGCTAGTTCCCAACTTCCCTTACTCCCCTTGAAACATATTTTTAAATTGGGGCAAGTCTATTTTCCTGGGAATTTCGTTCACAATAGGATTCCACATTTTTTGATCATACAGAATAGTTCAGTGACAAAGAAAAGTCCAATTTTCTTCCTGAAAATAGAGCAGTATCAACAAAAAAGTCTACTGTCAAGTTCATTAGAGTAAGGCATAAATTGGATAAAATTGAATTTTTTGAATCAGTAATTAGAGAGTTACCACATTCCTAAACGCTGCGTTCTTGCCTCAAGTTATGCATTCAAGGAGAATTCATCGCATGTCGGCTATCTCCAAGATCTTGCCACCAGTTTTTGCCACACTCCACAGTCCCCCTCTCGACACCTTAAGTTATTATTGTGGTGAGAACCGCTCGCTGAGGGCAAATGGTATCTTGTTAGTGTCAGCGGAGGGTTTTGCATGACTAATTAAGTCCGTAGTTGACTGTGGGATGGGAACAAGGGATGCGTGGTTGTCGTGGAATTGCGGTAACCCGGATCGAATGTCTCGGTATGATTTACTCCCTCGAAATTGCGCGGCAGTGGCAGTTGTAGAGAAATTTGCATGATCTGATGAATTTTGTGTTAATTTTATCACGCGGCTTTGGTCAAATTGATTTGCGGTTTACGATGCAGGAGTGGTAACGCAATAATTAGATACGTGTCAAAGTTTCATTCGACATCCACTTAACGTTTGCTTCAATTTAGTTTGTAATTGGTCCAAGATAACTCCTTCCAAATCCAGAGGTACCCTGATGACCTGTACGTTCAACCTTCGATTTGTGCAGGATTTTGTAACAGGATTGTAATATTTGTGGGATTAATTAGTAATTCAGCATTAATCGCGCACATACTCATTTTATTATATCGAAATCTAATAGCAACGAATTACACGAGATAACAAACAACTTATCAAACGAAACAACAACCACCTCTTTACATGTCATTGCCGTTCCATGTCTACCACATCTCCCCCCCCTCCACAATTTTTTGTTTTACATAAATTATAATTTTTCATGTTATTTCCTTTTTTTTCTTATTACTCCCATTACATAGAGACCAACATTGCAAGGGAGAAAGTTTCCAAACAAACATACATGAAATTCTCCAAAGGTAGGTATGTTCGTTGTTATACCTATTCTTAGATTTCTGCAATAAAACTTTGATTGATTGATTGATTGATTGATGTAATAGAACTTCCGAACAAAAATAACTAACCACAACCATGTAAAAGAAAAAAAATCCCAGTCACTTCCTATCACAGCTCAATTAGCCGGCAAACTGGTTTCCGAATCCTCTTCGGGCGATGGATCTTCGGCGTTTCTTCATTTCCAGCCCTTTCTGACTCTGGTAGTGGAGTAGTCTTTGTAGTTTCATCCTCAGTGGTGTTTGGTCTCGTAGAGACCAGCGTCAGTGTAGGGCTGACAGGAGGCTACATTAGTTGATCGGTGTGGGATGTGTGGCTCTGTAGATGGAGATTCGTCGTCTGGAACCACAGAGATGCTACCACGCGTTATGATCCAGGTGCCGGATCCATAATATGGATTGATAAGGGCACTTCCAAAAAACGCGATTATTGAAAAGTGCCCCTTTCATACTACATGTGACTTCATATTATGAAGTCTAGTTTGGGGATGAAGACCTCTACTCTCCTGGGGCCTAGAGCTTTTCTCACCTATCCTATAATCCATTTTGCTTCTACCTGACGGTAGTTCCTGACCCATACTTCTTGACCCACTGCAGGCAACTTATTTGTCTCTGTGCCTCCATATGCATTGATTTGCTTTTGCTGGCAAGTTTGCACTCTATCTGAGGTAGGCGGAGGTCGCATGAGATCTAAGCGGCATCTTAGCTCCCGACCCATGAGTGCTTTTGCTGGTGAAACTCCCGTTGTAGAATGTAGGGTGTTGCGGTAATAAAGCAAAAATCGCTGCAGTGCCAATTCCAAATTCTCAGTAGTGGTTTCCAATAGTGCTGCTCTCAATGCCCGTCACTGTCGTTCCATGTCTACCACAAGGATTTTTTATACATTAAATAGAAATGTACAAGAAAATACCTGGGATTCATTCAATCACCATCAATTGACGCAATCTTAGCTGAATATAGAGAACAACCATTGATGCTTCGATTTCAAATGCTTGCTGATCGCTATATATGTTGAGGATAAAGTCCCACAGACGAAACATAAATCAGAACATTTGCAGGCTAAGTGATAATTCAACAACCAGGAAAAATGAGCCATTATTAGTAAATAGTTTTACACAAGAAGATGTGGATTATTCCAGACTTCATTGTAACGACAAACCAAGTCCATTTCTATTGACTTATGAAGAATTGATTGTACCTACCTGTAAGAATCAAATTGTTGGTTCATAGAATCCAAGAATGGAGTGATCAACTGTCCACTCCATAACATCAAAGGCATTCTGGGTCTCAGCGACCCAGACTTCACTGAACCAGGTCCAATATCATTCTTGATTGGAGCGGATCTCTATCCAGAAGTAGTCACTGGAGCACCTATTGTGATCTACGAGGATGGACCCCGCCTAATCAGCATTGTCTTTGGGTTCACAGTTGTTGGACTAGTCTTTGGTGAGACTCATTGCTTGCATATCAAGATACTGACTCACTCATTGAGAAATTCTGGCTGCTCGAGGAACCCTCTCAGTCACCGATTACCTCGCCTGAGGATGAGCGCTGTGAACAGCATTTTGTGAATACCCATACTCGCACCGTCGAGGGTAGTTACGTTGTTTCACTACCATTCAAAGTGGATCAACCCAACATAGTACCCAACACAAATCTAGCTCTTACTCGTCTCTATTCCCTTGAAACTAAATTACTAAGGATCCTCAACTCCACTAAGATTATGTCAAGTTCAAAGAACATTTGAATATAAATGAAACACGGTACAGCTCGGTACAGCTTCGTATGTAACGAATCGACAAATGGTTTTATTATTTTTACAGACGGATCAAAATCTGGAAATTCAACAGGCTGCGCATTTCATGAAAACGAACTTATTACAGCGAAAAATGCAGGCTTTCTCCACAACATCTCTTATGCAGACATAATCACTAAAGCTATAGAGTTCGTTTTAAAACAAAGGACCGTTGGTAGACCTTAATATGCTCTGATTCTTTAAGCATCTTGCAAATCCTTGAAGCAATTGGATTTCGAATTGAAATTCAGAATTGAAATTAATGAAAAAAACATGCGAAGTCAATAACCAAAAGATCATTTTAATTTGTGTGAAAGCTCGGATGAGCGATCGGATGATCTTGCAAAAGACTTCAAGAACTCAACTAGAAGCTCCTATGATGGTAGATGAAGCCGTATACAATCTAAAAAATTTATATTACGAAAAGTGGAAGGGTCAATCCGCTCGGTTCAACAATGGACACACATATGAAGGGTATAGAATACAAGCGGCATAAGTGACTATTTTGAGATTTCCCAGCAGCCGACTTCAAAGTTCTTTGAGCACTGAAAATCACCGGGTGCAGCAAACTATTTAATAATGTTGTCGAGTGCTGTAATGGGACTTTCTTGTAAGAATTCTGAAACTTGAAGCCAGTTCAAGGCAAACGGAACTGTAGACATGCTAGGGAAATATGGAGCACCCTTTGCGTTCTAAATAAACAGTCGATTAAATTTCGTGATTTCTTCCCTACCAGTCTTACCTGGGTTCTTTCTTCAACGATGTCTGATCTACACCAATTTTTTTTGAAGATCAGGATTAAGCCCTCAGTAAAAGGTGCCTCCCTGCCAAAATTTTGAAACAATGATCTTTTTTTTTTTTGAAAATCCGATACAAATTTCCCCTAGGCCAACTTGACAACGATTCAAAACAGAGTGATTTGCACGAAAAAAATTATTCAAACTCATTATTTTTTGCAGTAGCTTGTGCTTTAAGATATATGTAAAAAATAATTCAATAAAACGCTGATGATGTAAACCATTTTCAGTCGGGGGGGCTATCATTTTCGTAGGGGACCATCTACACTCGAACGGAGTGGAAACAATTCGCAGTTTGGTCAATACAAAAAATATCCAGGGCGCATCATTTTAATTCCTTTTTGCCTCTGCCAATATTCTTGAAATACGATACTTTCACGAACATTAAAAACCCATTTCAGCATTAAACTCGATTTTCATGAAAATCGCACTTATCTCTTGTACGCTTACCCACATAAAATTGGATAAAAAGACTCAGAATGTGGAAATCCGAACGGAACATTGCAATATCTTATAATGGAATGCCCAGAATATGCCAACCAATGACAATTACTTATAAACAATATGATAAGTAAGGGCCGTCGAGCTGTAAATACGGGAGCCGCCGTGGTGAGTGAGCCCGGGTCCGGCCGGACTGCCCCTCACATTTTCAATGAAAATTAATTTTTTTAAACTAATATTTGTATATTGTTGACAAACTTGTACTTTTCATTTTATTTGTTTTCCAATTGTAATGTTAACATTCAACATTTGTAATGTCTCCACGGTGGAGCACTGTAAACATAATATTCTCGTACTCTGCACATATTAATCACTCTCTTGTTTTCATCGCCACGTTACCCAAAAGCTACAATATTGTTAACATTCTAGTTTCAACCTTGTTAATAAAAATTGTTGAAAGTTTGTAATCAGAAATTATCATTGCAATAGGGTGTGTGCCTGGGTAGGAAAAACTGTTTATTGTTATTTTTAATCTAAGGTAGACCTCATTCTGAGAATTTTAGTACCAACCGCGACCTTCTAGCGTGTGTAAATCTTTTCCTATGAATTTTTAAAGTTTCGACCGTTTATGACGTCACAGTGGGCTGGGGGGTCCCGCCCAGGCGAGAGGGGCGCGTGACGTCATAAACGGTCGAAACTTTGAAAAATCATAGAAACAGATCTACTCATGCTAGAAGGTCGTGGTTGGTGCCAAAATTCTCAGGATGTAGTCTACTTTTGATTAAAAATCTTGAAAAAATCAAGGCGCACCCCCCATTACATGAAATATAATTATGACTGTATCCATAATGTAATGCCAAAATAAAAGGGGGGGCAGGATTTGTAGGTACCTATAACATAAAAACATGAAATGTTGAAATTCAAGTACATTGGTAAGTGGAAATAAATTCTACGTCCATACATCAGCATTATTGAACTAGGCGAAATTGAGTTACTGTTTTCAGAAGTATGAATTTGGTTAAAATGACAAATTTGAATAACTATATTGACTTTATTTGCTTAGAATTTATTCTGTTAAAAGAAAATGAAGAAAAATTGAGATGGAGAGTGTCGAATGGTCTCAATATTGATCCTCATTATTTTTGATCATTCGTGATCGGATGCTCTAATAGTCAAAATGTAGACACTTGGAAACCAAGAGCTTCGCCCGAATTGGCGAGTGCTTCATGGCAGGATGAGTAAGTGGACAGGACTCGAATTTGTTGTTGCTCAAAGTTAACCGATAAAGTAAACCCACACACAGTAGGGATGAGACCTTTGTTGGCATTCACTGTACCTCGATTTCACTATTACGTTAGACTCGAGGCAGAAGGGGAAATACTCTAATTAGCCGAGACCCGTTTGAGCTGTACCGACTCGATTACCTTCAAGTGGACCTGGGAAGGTCAGGAAGCTTGATATTTGAGTTGGTAACGATGACCCCTCGGTTGCCCTAACTATAATGATCCGGCGGTTCCAGAGGGCGTTTACAGAAAACGCAGCGCCCTCCTCCCAGAAGGGCAGCGAGGGACCGAACTAAGATAATTTATAAATTAGCATTTAGTGTTTGTTGTGGGTTTTACTCCGCCACATCCCTTCTCCGCTCTCCAAAGGCCACCAACTCTAATCACCAACTCATATCTTCCAACCCCATCGGGGACGGGTTAGCTTCTAAGTGTAATCGGTTAGAACAACCGGCAATTACGAGTTTAAGGTAAACTCTGAGGTCCGGTTTCCTTCCTTCCTCATCCCCGTTTGCAAATAGCCTGAAATTTATGTGGGCTCAGGGGTCATTCCGTGGTTGGCCACTTCTTGATTTTTTGCCAACAAAAAAGAAAATCCCGACTAATGACCGGTGAAGGCTGTGACGAACCTGAATGTTTAATGCAAATTCATATTCTGCATATTTTTATAGAATGTATATTATACTTTTATTCATAATTTTTTTTAATGAATATGCGCGATTTTATGATTTTATGGTTATGATTACGATTACAGGTATGGATATGAATATGAATACGAATACAATCGTATTCACTCTTTGTATACAATTTTCCCCAGTATTCGTATTTTGGATAAGATTTTATGATTTTTTCTATGATTTCCCTAAAAATCAATTTTTTAAAACGATTTTCCCTGAAAATCATACTTTTTAATAAAAATCGGCAAAATTTGCCAAAATTTGCCATTTGCCATCATAATATGATAAAATAATATAATAACATATAAAATTATCAAAATGATCAATCAAAATTCGAAACGCTCACAAATTCCTATAGGCTTTTTCACGTAGTATCAAATGAGACCACCCCAATTTTTTTTTTTTTTTTTTTTTACAATTTCCACTGAAAATTATTTAAAAAAAATGATTTTCACCGGAATTTTGGTCACATTTATTCCTTAAAATTGTCAAAATAATCAATCAAAATTCGAAACGCTCACAAATTCTTATAGGAGTTTTCACGACGAATCGAATAATACCACCACCAGGTCACTATGACCATCCATATATAAACTACGACGAAATTTTCGATAAAAATAGTTTTTTTACAAATTTCACTGAAAATTATAGTTTTTTAAAATGATTTTCAGAGAATTGTTTGAAAAAATACGATAACTGAAATCATAATTTTCTAATGGTTTTCAGTAGAAATCGCAAAAAAATGATAATAATAATTTCAGCGGAAATTACGTCGTAGTTTCTAATTTGGTCGTAGCGACCTGGGGGTGGTCTCATTCGAATCTACGCAAAAAATCCTATGAGAATTAATGAGCGTTTCGAATTTTAGTTGATTTTGGTTTATTATTTTCAATAATAAGCCTTTGGAATCGAGCAAGAAAAAAAAAATTTTAACCCCCCCTCAAAATTCGACGTTTTACGTTTCAAGGTACGTAGAATACGAAAATCGAATAAAAAAATTTCCGTCCGTCCGCCGTACGCCGTACGCCGTACGCGGCACTTTTCTTAGCAACACTGGACCGATTTGGTTCAAATTTGGTATATGGGCTCCATTTGGGGTCTAGTTGTGCCGCGAAGCTTTTGGTTGATGTAGGTCACTTCTAAGGGGTGAAAATTAAGGGTTGAAATTTTCAAGAGTGCCCTAGCTCGAAAACTCTCGAAATAAAGGTATCGTTTTTTCACCAATTTTAAATAGTGTTGAATTTTTAAAAATTTTTGAGACCACCCGGAGCTCTGTAGGACAAACCGTTCGGTCCCTACGAGTACTTGAAGGTTTTCCTTCGATAAAACAGAATCATGAGTGTGAATCGCAAAAGAGGTCTAATCGCCGTTCAAATTTTATCGGACTAAAATGCGATCGCTGTTCATTTCTTCGATTTGTATACAGTTTTGCCTTCTGCGTAACCAGTAATCAAATTTCCATATGAAGCTTTCTATTTTTCCAATCGAGTGTGAAGCGTTTAGTTCTTTCTAATAAACTTGATTGTGAAGGTGTGAAGCCAGTATGGTGTGGTAAGTAGTACCTAGCTGGTAGGTAAAAAAAAGTTGGTAGGTAAAAAAAAATGTTGGTGGGTAAAAAACGCTGCAAATCATTGCTCACTGATCAGATCACTGATCAGCTGAGTGAGCTCCGAAGCCATTTTCAATCCTATTGAATGGAAGTGCTCTTCCAGGCGTCTCCAGCATTCGAGGAGATCTTCCTCACTCTTCAGATCACTGATCAGCTGAGTGAGCTCCAAATCCATTTTCAATCCTATTGAATGGAAGTGCTCTTCCAGGCGTCTCCAGCATTCGAGGAGATCTTCTTCACTCCTCAGATCACTGATCAGCTGAGTGAGCTCCAAATCAATTTTCAATCCTATTGAATGGAAGTGCTCTTCCAGGCGTCTCCAGCATTCGAGGAGATCTTCTTCACTCCTCAGATCACTGATCAGCTGAGTGAGCTCCAAATCAATTTTCAATCCTATTGAATGGAAGTGCTCTTCCAGGTGTCTCCAGCATTCTAGGAAATCTTCTTCAATCCTCAGATCACTGATCAGCTGAGTGAGCTCCAAAGCCATTTTCAATCCTATTGAACGCAGGTAGCTGAAATTTGAGAGGGAAGGTCAAGGGAGAATACAGATGGTGGTAGGTGCTATTGATGGAGAACCAGTGATCTATACAGAAGGGTGATCTATACAGAAAATAATAAACCTTTGAGCAATGATTTGCAGCGTTTTTGACAATTTTAGGCCATAAATACGTCCAGAGTTCGGGAGAAAATCATTTTTAAAAAGTATGATTTTAAGGGAAAGTTGTTGAAAAAAAAGTATGATTTTTAGGGAAAATCATTTTAAAAAAATCGATTTTTAGGGAAATCAAAAAAAAAAAATCATAAAATTGTATTCAAAATACGAATACGGGAAACTCGTATTCAACGTGTGAGTACGATTGTATTCGTATTCATAATCATAAAAGCGCAGATATGATTTGTATTCATAATCGTATTTATGAATAAGAATTTGCCCATCTCTGAAGCATACTGACGCTTTGCAACATCCACGAGATTGAGTGCCTCTATTATACAGCATAAGGCAGCGAAACTAGTGGTTTTCCAAAAACAATCGATCCAGAACTTTTCGGAACTAGTTATTGACTGAATGGAATGGACTTTATTGCTTAAACAGGATTCGATAACTCACGGTCAAGAATACCCACACTTCATAGTCAAAAGTGATTTGCTGAACTATGATGGTTTCCGTCCAATATTTGGCTGATTTTCCTCAGTGTTGGATCCTTTTCTGCCCTTGAGAACTTGGTGGCTTGCTTGAAGATGTAGAGAGAGCAGAAAGGTTCTTGAGAGTCTTCCAGCTGTTATTAGAAAAGATCAATCGATTCGAAGGGGCAGCATTCACCCATAGCTTGCGTCAAAATTGATTAAAAGTTTCTTTCCTCAAGTCTCGCCGAGTTCCGATTGTCTATCTTCGGCAAACCGACTCTTTCCCGGGACAATAGCCACAATAAATGGCTCAGATTGGACATCAAACGTCCAATATTGTAGTTCATTATGGCGCTATAGGGCAGAGTTGTGCTACTAGCACTGCAATGCGTGGATCTTCTCGTGATGTCTGCAAAACATGCGCAGGATTAGAGGAATCTCTTTCTCTTCTTTGTTTATTCGTCTGATTTCTCAATGTTGTGCTCCGTACTTCCCAGCAGCGGCTCAATACCAAGCTGGTGAATTGTTTTGAATGAAATTATTTGTTAATATGTTCAACTTATCACTCAATAAACGTATTTCTTCTTCTTCTTCTTCCTTCCTTCCTCAGGTTTTTCTCTATTATCAAAATTCAGCAATTCTTTGAAGCTTTTGGGGCTTTTTAGTTTTTTTAAGTAAAATTTTTATTATTCCTGGCAAGGTGGTGACTGCAGATACTTGCGTTCGTTTGTGTATTATCGGCTGCCTTCGCGTTTCGATTCAATTGAGTGGTTGCTCATTCTGACGGCGTCTGGCAGACTCCTGTTTGAAAGTGTGTTCGTAGTTGAGGTACAAAATGGCAAACTTTCCCCGGAGCCATTCAACGGGAAAGAGGCGAGTCGGTAAGATCCCCCCTCAAAGAAACTCGAGAGAACCTTCGAACGGTTCGCTGTTAGCAAGGAACTCGTAAGTTGCTGAGTGGAGGAAGGATTATAAAAGAACAAAGGGAGAACTAATAAGGTCCGATCCCTTGTGACCGGCTTTTGGGAGAGGGAAAGCGAGCAGGTGAGGGCCGGAAGGACTTTGGATCCAGTGTGATTGGTTCTTGGGTTGATCAAAGAAGATGTCAGGGCGACAGGGAATTTCCTCTAGGCGACACCGTGAAATCGTTACCCACACCTAGGTATCGTCGTTCACACTAGTTCGGTGCCTTGTCCCATTGTAACGCGATACCACTGAACTCGTATTTTGAGTTGATTGGTTCGTTGAGAGAAATCTGAAGAATCCTCAATAAGGGACAATAATAAGAAAGAACCCTTAGGAAGGAAGAAGTGATTAGAGAGAAACGATGTCACAACCAGGAATTGAACCCGGGGAATTACAGTACATAAAGACGTAATTTAATAAATTTGAAAAATTCAACAAACACGACATTTTATGTTTTTCTTTAGTTCCCACCACCCCCCTCCATTTTCGTAACCTTTCTCATACTCTCCACTTTCCCTCTACTATACTCCCCTCTATCTACAAATTACTATTGATACAAGGTGATGTATTTATTTATTGTTTTCTTTATTTTTATTAAAACTGTTTATTAGAAACTGACGATGATGATGGTATACAATTAATTTGTAACTTTAGAGAACTAGATTTAATTAACTCTTGTAATGAATCAATTATCTCTACCCACGGCTTAACGTTAATAAATATAATTTTCAAGAACGCTGCTAACTATTACACATCGGTTTATTATTTTTCCAAATACATCACTCGTCTTCAAAGAACACGGCTTTGCCAATGTCACCAACCGTAGATACTACCTATCTGCCTACGACATACATACTTCATAATCAAGTTTTTTTTGGGAAAAATAAACGATTCACGATTCATTTCGAAGAAACAGGGAGTTGTAGATGCCTTCATTAGGAAATTTGATTATTGGTTGCTAAGGACGCAAAACTGAGTACAACACGAATAGACCGGGAGCCGAGGCCAAAAACGGTGACTTACGAGTTGAAAGCTACAAACCAATTTTTATTAAAATGTCCTCCAAGGTGAGTAAAAAAATGGATTGCTGCCACTCCAAAGCCCCGTTTTTCAAAAATGGCGGCCGTTTGAAATTGTCAAATTTAGAGAAATGATTACTTACGTAGTTGATGGCTGGGAATAAATTCACTTGCAAGAACTAATTATCCAAAGGAGGAAAATACATCTCTGCCACCCTAATTCCCCGCCCCTGTACAGGCAGAGTCGATCAAATTTCGTCAAAATTTTGACAATTTTTTGACTTTTAGTTGATGGCTGAAATTTTTGTAGTAGGTTGGTATCCACGAGAAAGAAACAAAAAACTATCTCTGCCCTCCCCACCAATCGATTCAAAATTGTCACATTTTGACTCAAATTTTGACTTATTAGTTGACGCGTGAATTTTTGTTTACTAGTTCTCTATGCATATCTGGTTGATAAAACCATTTCTGCCGTTTTGATTCCAAATTTGGTCCCAAAATTGTCTTATCGAGTTGATGGCTGAAATTTATTTTGCGAGTAGCTAATTATTAGTTCTCTCGAAATTCCTTAATCTCCTTACTCTTCTGCCATTCACACTCGCGTTGCTGAATTATCATAAGTCCAATCATCAAATAGAGCCCATACCAAATGGAGCCCGTATACCAAATTTTATCATGATGGTAACTTCACGTATTTGTGGGTGGTTAAAAACAAGGACTATTGCGATTGGGATAAAAAGACTTGGCCTGTTCCGAAATAATTCCTCCAGTCATTCGGTTCATACCTCAATACCTTTAACAGTTTTTCATGTGAAAATTCCCCTTTCTGCTGCAACCACTCGTGACTCTACTTTGATCTTGGTTTTTTTTCCTTTTTTACTAAACATCCGATATAGAAGCACAATAAAACCTCTTCTTCCATGGTCACACCAAAACTGAGATCGTGCAGCAGTTGGAGCAACCAAATCGTTACGATTTATCGTTGCGTGTAAAGCGGCCTTAAGGAAAATACCGCGTACGGCGGATGAGCGGAAATTTTTTTATTCGATTTTCGGATTCTACGTACCTTGAAACGTAAATTTTTAGGGGGGTAAACTTTTTTTTATTGATCGATTCCAAAGGTTCTTTAATGAAAATAATAAACCAAAAAATAATTTTCTTAAGAACAAGTACAAAAGAAATGCGTGATAAATCGAGAGAAATTTCCGACGAATGGTGAACCATTTAATACTGAAGAAGTTTCATTTCCCCAAAAAAGGCTTGGTTGTACGTGAAAATCATCAGAAATAACTGTAACGTTTTTTCTTCACGCTTTTTGAGTTCATGTGCCAAAGTAAAGAAATAAAATTTGTATTTCTTGATATTTTTGACATTTAATGTCAAAAGCGTTTTTTAAAATTTGTTTTTCTAATTATCATTCCTCCAAAACCCAATACAAAACGGAATAGTGACATCACATCATATATTATATGACGTGATATTATAGGCGACTATATTATAGGCGTGAAGTGGCAATATCGATACCTTTAAGCACAAGGGAGCTATGTCCATCCATCTTCCACATTTTTAATTTTTTTTAGTTTCACAAAAACTAACATTCAACAAAACTATTATTGACTTTCTTGATGATTATAGCTTGAAAATTTATTGAAGAAATTAATGAGTTTAGTGTAATAAGCCATTGGTTTAGGAATTGTGCACTGATGGTAACTTCTTTTGCGTTTTTCTCAAAACTCTGTGTTTGGACATAGCTCCTCTGTCCTTTAAGGTATCGATATGAACTGAAGCTCATTTGTTTGGCCGTATTGCGTTAACTGTGTTTCTAGATTATTAAGACCTTTCAATAGGTACAAAAAGTTGGATTTGAAATAGGTAGGTCATGTTGTGAGCACGTTTTCAAGATTGAAAATGAATGGAAGAAAATGAATGAAAACATGCCTTTATTATAAACAATAAATAATACAATTCTTGTTAACGAGGAGCCATGCAATAATCGTGGCCACATAGGGCGTCCGATGAGTTTGCCGTAATTAATACATCTTACAACTCTAATACAATACAGAATCCAACAACCTTAATAGAACTTCCTTCCTTAAATATATGCTTGCAACCTTAATATATAGATAACAATTAATATCAATCGATCAAATCAAACAAGTTACCTACATAAATCCATATTCAATCATGGTTTTGTGCCTTAGTTGCCATGCCACCGAGCAGTACCTAATCAAACTAACATTCCCAGACTTAATAATCCCCAAATACTCATCCCAGCCAAGTTCTGCCCTACCCAGGTATCGCCGTCTCAAGGTAACCAGAGCCGAACATTTTCCAATGAAATGAAAAGCATCCTCAACTTCGCCACACAAGTCACAAGTCTGATTATTTGACTCATACGACCTATACTTCAACGCTAAAAGGTCACCCCTGATCTTGAAGACCCACTTACATTGTTGAAACTCCTCAAACTTCCTCAATGGTACTATGGTACTGAGGGTGATTTCGAGAGCTAAGCACCTTTTCCTCAAATTCGGAATATATTGTTTTGGCTATTAACTCAAGACTTTTATCGACTAGCGTTTCCATTCACTGAGGTCCACATGCTGATTCAATGGGATGTTGTTTATTTCTCTTAGTACACCCCACTCTTTCGCCCAGTACACATTGAGCTCGATGCATTTTTTAGCCAAGTAGTGTGGGAGGCGATCTTCAGACAGCTTCATAACCTTTAGAATATAATTAAAATGCATCCGAAGGGTATACACGTAAAGGGGCTTCAACTGGGTTTCAAGAAACAAGATGTAATTAGGTGTGCATCTCGGTAGCGAAAATACTATCTCCACGAAAAAATGTAAAACGGCTTCTACATAATCACTGTGAAGAAAACCCCAAACTTGAATAACACAGAATTGAGCGCGCAACGGCTTCAAACACCTTAAGTTTCTCCGTGAACGAAATTTTTGGGTGGGCCATGAAGTTCTTCCACATACTCATGATCGCGAGCTTCGCCGCTGAACTCCTTTCCTGCAAGTGAGGAGCCAAAGTGAGTGTAGGTGTCAACAAAATGCCTAAATATTTGTATCTATTGACAACATCGATTTCCTGGCCTCCGAACCACCATCTTTCTTTCGTACTTTGTTTGCCGCCATTCCTAAACACCATTATTTTTTATTTAGATAAGTTAAGCTCCAGACTCCACATTAAACAATATTCCTCAATCCTGTTGATCATCCTTTGTAATTCAATTGCACTAGATGACAGAAGAATTACATCATCGGCGTACGACAAGTGTCGGACCTCACGGTCTCCCACCCACACACCATCCCCCAAAAAGTCATGGAGATCATTAAAAAAAAACGCTGCAAATTATTACACAATGATTTATTATTTTTCTATATAGATCACTCGTCTACAAAATCACCAACCATCCAATATGAGGAGAAGAAAAAAAAAAATAAAAAATAAAAAATAAATAAATAAAAAAAAAATCAAAATCACCAACCATCGATCGCATTTCGGTCAGCTCTAATTTGAACGGAGATTAGGCCTCTTTTGCGATTCACACTCGTGTTTTAATTTATATATATATATTTCAATATAAACTCTTAAATTTTCGTAGGGAGCGAACGGTTAGTCCGCGTGGTCTCAAAAAATTCTATAAAATCTTAAATTGAAGGAAAAACAATACCTTTATATCAAAATTTTTTGAGTTAGGGCGTTTTGAAAATTTGAAAATTGATTTTGGAACCCTTAGAAGTGACCTACATCAACCAAAAGCTTCGGGCACAACTAGACCCCAAATGGAGCCTACATACCAAATTTCATCAAAATCGGTCAATGCTAATGGCAAAAGTGCCGCGTACGGCGTACGGCGGACGGACGGCCAAATTTTTATTCGATTTTTGGATTCTACGTACCTTGAAACGTAAACCATCAAATTTTGAGGGGGTGTTAAAATTTTTTTTTTCTTTGTCGATTCCAAAGGTTCATTATTGAAAATAATAAACCAGAATAGCAAATAAACTTGGAGAGAGCAGTTTTAAAGATTGTTTTCCGAGGTCATGTTGTGTTTTGATAGTTTGAGTTTAAAATTTGGGTAAATTTAATATACAAAACGCCAAATTATTGACTTTATTCCTATTATTCGGAGTTTCACCTCCACTACGATGGGGCCCGACGGAAGGCGAAAATGGCCGACCTTGGCTCCCGGAGGACAGAAGTTCTCATTTTTATCGAACCATCTGTAAGTAAAACTCACATCTCAGAAAGGATGGTTTTATATTGAACACTTATACCGTAATGATCTATTACTGACAAGTGCCCACAAAATAGTGGCCTTTGGTAACTGTAGGTAAGGCAGGTACATACACGAAAATATTTGTCTAAGGTCGCCTTCATTCTCTTACACCATAGCCGAAAATCTGCAATTAAACCGGAGTAGGTAAATATTGACGGGAACACAGTGCTCAAGTTATCTTCTACCCGTTTCTGTCATCAAAACGGTTTTTTCTTCTATTCCTTCTTCGTGTCTACCTTGCCGACTTTACTCTCCCGTTTCATTCTTCTACTGACTCCACGGCTCAACTTCTATCCGGCTAACAGCCCGAAGGCCCTCTAATACCTGCCTCATCTTTTCCCCAAGCTCAATTTATTGCTCGAGGAATTGTCTCTGAGTCCCTATCATCAATGTTTATTTTTCATTAAGGCCCTTCCACTGCTTTCACCCGGGGTTTAAGAAACCCCTTAATTGTAGAGACTGGAAGCGTCCCCTTTTCTATACAAAGACTGAATACCGCTTTGTTCTTTTGGTCTAATGAGGGCGGAGGATTTCCTTTTGACGCTCCCGATGAAATATGTATTTTATCTCGCGACCCTGGGAAGAAAAGGGTCATGGAGGAGTCTCCTTGATTTTTATTCATTTTTACAACCACAACAGTGTCGTATGACGATGAAAGTTACACTCCAAAACATCAAGAACTCAGCACAAAAGACATCACTTTATGAGACAATAAATTCTTTATTGCAACCAGAACAAGATTTTTGGATTTTATTTAGCAATATTTGTTCGCATAATCATGATTATGTAATATACTAACGTGTAATACAGTACATGTCGTTCCCATTTCTTCCAATTTTCCGAAGAAATCGAGCATATCGACATTCCGATTATGAAATCAGAAACTACAAATTTATTGTGAGATTTCGATGAAATTTTCAGGAATTGTGTGGGTTGGCACGTAGATGGTACCCTATGACGGTAGCGGAAGGTACCTCGGGATTGATGTTTTGAGATTAGCTACAATACATCTAAGTATCTATACAATCGGGTTATTGATGCAAGGAAGCTACACCCACGTAGCACTCTTTTGACATTTTATGTCGTTACTTTAGCACTCAATCGAAAAAAGCGTTAACAAAAAGCGTTAAGTATGGTTTTTGATGATTTCCGCTTACAACCGAGTCGTTGCTAGGGAAATGGTGCTTCTTCGTTTTTCATCCCACAAAATTCGTTGATCATTCGTTGGAAAGCTCTCGATTTATCACGCATTTCTTTCATACTTGGTACATGAAATGACCAAATGTGTTGCAGACTCATATGCAAGCGTTTTTTATATATATTCAGTTCAAGTTGCTTTCTTGCTCTATTCTAAAGATTTAATACTGAAAATTATAAACCAAAAACAACATTACTGTGTAGAAAACTGTGATTACAACTGATAAAATTAGAAAAATTTAACTGGTAGCAAGTATATCATAAATTTCTCAGTTAACTAACAATAAACACAAAGAACAACCTTGTCCAAATGGTCTCTTCTGGAGCAATCTCGGATCCTCCTATTTTCTCTCGACCTTATTTCAACTTATTTGGCTTCGCGAGCTCTTTAATTCTCGGCGGAGACGACGAGAGAGAATTATTAGGGCGATTTAAGGCGCTTGGAAAAGGAACCGGAGGGCTGAAAAAAAAACCAACGAAAAACGAACGGCGGATGGGGTGAAAAATAGTTTTCTCCCGCAAAGATCATTAGTCACTAACGAGCCTTCCATTAATTAGTGGGACGTCATTTCCACAAATTAGATCGATCTTCGATCAGCTTAACAAAGTATAATCAGTAGACGAATCTCCACGTAGTCTTTCTTTAGCTGAACACAAATTGATGGGCGATGCTAGAATGAGGCGTAATCGAGTGCATCGACTTTCAGCTGAGCTTTCGGTTGGATGGTTTTACAACAATTGCACGATGTTTTTGAGTTTAGGGAAATGTAGATATCGAGATGGAATTATCGTCCTGGAGCCGAGGCCGAAAATCGCTCTTCTTTAGGGATAAGATCTGACGACAAATTACGAAAATCTCGTCCATTCAGAGGGAAAAAATTCAAGTCTGCCGTTCCAAAACCGTTGCTTTCGAAATAGTTGGTTTCCATGTGAAATGTTTAAAAATCGCGAACAATCATATCTCCACTTGCGTCTCGGTGCACCGCCCTGAGGGATTCCCAATGCACTCTTGCGGGACTGCGAGGAAGTTCTCCTCAACTCAAACTCTTCTAATTTAAATGTCTTGGCTGAAGCTATGCCAGACATTTAATGATTACTTTGGTGAAATAGTGGATGATGTTGCGAGAGTCAAAGTTGATAACTTTTGTATTATTTACGATTTGATAGAAAAATGAATCATAATCGTTTGTGATTTGCGGGAATTACTAGGTGTGAGTAAAGGAATGAGACGTATGTAAATCTTTAAAGGGTATGAGAGTGATAGTGGTCAGAATGACAATTGACAATCCTTAGCAAACTGACATGGCTTTTCCATTGCGGTAGAATCGAAATTGATTTTGAGATGGCTCAGAATGGTTTCTGTCATAAACCTTCAAGCAATACTTTCCGTTGTGAGGAAAGTTTCGTTCGTATCATCTACCTACCCCTTGAACACTGTGGCAGTGATTACAATAAGGTGAATCAATTTTTCCCATGAGGCACCGAAAGACTGGAATATTTCCAAGTACAATCATTATTTCATCAATGGTAGAGAAAAAAAGCCCAACTCAAGGTCTCAACTACCTGTCCTAATATTTAATCACGAAGATTCATTCTGGCTCAAATAGATGTCAAAAAGAGAGTAGAAAGTAACGACAATAAAGGAGCACTGTTTTGAGGCAACATAAATATTAATTTCCTTCTTTTCAAAATGTTTTGACATTTTTCCAAGTTTGTCTAAATTTAATCTCTGTAACCCCAACGTCTCCTTATTTCCCTCGTTCTAATATAGGTGTAACAGCCTAGTTATCACTTCATATTACCGATTCAGATCAATAGAATGTATTCAGAGAGCTCTTCCTAACTAAGCTACTGCCAGAAGGAACTTAATTATTAAAGACAAAAATATCCAATCCACTGTCTTGTAATATAGGATACAAGATAATATTAATACCTGCACCAAACCTTATTTGCTCCCGCGCACCAATAACATTGCAAAGCGAAAGTTTGAAGAATGTAGGAATACGAAAACGAATAATACGAATACACAAGTAATATAAAAAAAGTGTCTTTATTTTTAGTGATTTGACTAGGTAGACCTCCAAAGTATAATATCACAACATTTAAATTAGTTGATTAAAAATTCAATAAAATTAGTAAATTTCGACTGTAGATTCATGATGTAAGAAGCGTGAAAATTATCGCACAACGATTTACATTTTCTTTACTGGGATTCTACGACTGAAGTTGAGATTCTACGACTCATGCCGAGCAAAAAGTGTCTCTGACATGCCGTGCAAAAAGTGACCCTTATTTCACTTGCACAGAACAGCGAGCCAGAAAGAAATCAGAGAACGAGCCGGATGAATAAAGCAATGAGAAGATGGAATTATTTGAAACGGGACAGCACAAATCGCAAACGGAACGACACAACAAACATTAATAATCAAACAATTATCACTGTTATCTAAGTCTCGATTCACAAAACTGCCGTCAGAGTGCATTCGGAATCCCTCAGGGCGGTGCACGGAGACGCAAGTCATATCTCCAGGATGGATAATATCCATCTTATTAATCCATCTTAAAATCCAGCATATTATGCACCTGTATGCACCGCGTATGCTTTGAAGAACTTAGGAGTCCATATTCATGTTCTACTCGTCTCTACGAACTCATAGAGTACCCACACGGCTACTGCATTTCTGGGTACAAAAAATATACGCACGTATTCATTATATAATATATAATGAATACGTGCGTATATTTTTTTGTTTTTAAGAAAAGTATGTATATATTTATATATTATATAAATATATAAGTACATACTTTTCTTAATTTTGGACAATTTTCATTTTTGAAAAAGGCATTGATACTAGAAATTTTGTGCTGAATCCGAATATACCATATATTACCATGATTTTGAAAGTAATAACCACAAAATACGGGAAAACCCCATTTTTTGGACTTTTTTGAAATTTGGACCATTTTGGACTGTCCAAAATTGCTGGCTAACGAACTTGAGCAGCTATTTGTTGTTACGAACATTTTGGCAAAAAACTTTTAAAAAATGTTTAATTAATTACTCAAGTTACCTATCGTGCGGAATAACATAATAATATAAATATGTATGTATATATTTATTACCTATCATTTATTACCTAAAAATGTTTAATTAATTACTCAAGTTACCTATCGTGTGAATAACATAATAATATAAATATGTATGTATATATTTATATGTATGTATATTATATATATGATTTTTTTGAAAAACTTCAGGGATCATTTCAGAATGTTCCAAAACGGATTTAAGTCTAAAAATTTTTCGAAAAAGTCCATTCTAAGAATTTTGAGGCCATTGCAATAGCTTCATTTTCTTCGAAAATTCGCTAAAATTAGACAAATCAGGTTGCCAGTTCACCCTCTTAAATATTATTGATGTGAAGTAAGTTTCGTGTACGTTTTTGCAGGAAATAAATAATTAACTGAGATACGGAAGTGTTGCAGTTTATGGGTCGAATTGGCCCTTAAAAGGGAGGTTGGTAAGTTGGAAACTCGTAACTGCACCTCCAGGTGCCCTCCATCATATTCATGGGACGAGCTCGCATAACCCGAGATTAACATGCATCATGTTCCACCCTCAGGTCTTTGTGGCAAATTATACATGACTCTTATCAGCGAGAGGGACCTTGTGCACGACTTGCCTCCCCTTGTACGGTCAGTTTCTCTGGGCGGTCGAACTTCCCTTCCCTCTCCTGATACCCATTTCCATCCATCCCCTTCCCTAAGTGGATTATCCTGAGAATTAGTGCCTTGTGGGAGGGTCGCTCCACTTGTTCCCTACATGTTCAACGACCGCTCCCGACAACAATACGGGCTTAAAATCCTTTTGTCTGAACCCACGTGGAGTGAATGGTTCATCGTCCTGCCTCAGAAGAATTACACGGTGGAACTGTAATGAATGAACTTCATCGCATCATAAATATACCATAATAACTCGGTTTAAAAGGAAGCTCAAAAAACATGCATGAAGCAAAACGCCTACCAAATGGTGGTGATCCTTCTTGTAGGAATAACGAGGAGAATAGCTGTCACTAATACTCTCGTTATCACTATGAACTGGTTTTTGCGAACTTTGAAGGAAAATGAAGCTATTGCAATGACCTCAAAATTTTTAGAAACAAATTTTTCAATGAAATCCGTTTTTGAACATTCTTTAACTATCCCTGAAGACTGTTAAAAAATAAAACTATGAAAATTCTCCTGTATAAATGGACTTGTTTGGTTGTTGCCGCCATTTAAGGCTAAATGTCACGATGTTTTAGTGTGATTCTGAGATAAGAGATGGCAGCACCATCGGGGCCAAATTTCTTACTCCTCATTTGAGAACGGATCGAGAAATTTTAGTTCCGCAAACGGATTTCTCTTCAAGATCTCCGTATAATAGAGTTCCCTGAGCTTTACTTTTACCTTGAAGTTCAAAGTAGAGCTATTAAGGTAGAGCTCTACCTTTTATTTGTATGCATATCAATTGAAGTATTTCCTCCGTTTCTTTAAGTAAAAGCAAAAGCTTCAACTTTATGCACAACACCCAATGTAATGGAAACGCTGTGGGACTAACATAGAAGAGATTTCTGTTTGACTTTTAAATTGGTATCAAACGAACCTGATACCCATGACCTGTCACCTTGACTGTTAGCTGGTATCAGTACATAGCTGAGAGGTCGCTGTTCAGATAGGAAATGTGCATTCCATGACCTGTTCAAAGATAACGACTTCTTTTCATTGATTAAGTTCATAATTCGGTACCGAGCATGTTTAACTCCTGTTGTGTATAAAGTTTTTGACAGACACGAGGGAAATTTCAATGAGTGAGCATCTGAATGTTCGGATGACTTCGAATGACCAGAATATTGAAATTAGCAAGGGGAATGGGCGAGGGGATAACATTCACAAAATATTCGATTTTTTTAATATTTCGGTTCCTTTATAGCTTACTGATTGTACCCAAACTATGAAATTAAGGGGATAGTATCAACATAGCTCTGTATTTCCATGAATTAAGTATTCTTTGTGCCACCATGGAACAAATGTAGTGGGGCCACCATGGTGCCAGGACACCAGAAACCGCATATGTCGTGGGTTTTTGTGTTTCACCTTGAACACGAAACACGGATGTGAACTTCTGCGAATTACCTACCGACGATTTGAAGCCTACTGTGATGAAATCCAGCTGCAAATCAATACTCTCAAGACTAAGGTTATTGTCCTTGGCCACCGTGGGTGAAGAAGAGAGATGCCTATTATGATTGGTGGAGAGAGGTTGGAGTATGTGTCGACCTTCATCTACCTGAGAGTCCCGATTTCCAGCATTTTTGAGGTTTAAGGCTGCGTCTGAACACTTTATATCCAGATCCCGTTCAGCAGTGGGGGCTACTTTGGACCTGATGAAAAGGGTGGTTTTTCGGTGGTTACATGGTCTACAAAGGATAGCCTGTTCGTGTCATCCGATGAATCTGTACTGTTCTATGCAGTGGAGCTTTGGGGCCTGAGGTACCTGAACAGTTTGGAGGTCGTGCAGAGTGGCTTTATGAAGAGCGCGCTTTTTCTACACCGATCTACTCCTGGGTCCTGGTCTCCATATGGAGACTTGTCGTCCTCACTTGTGTGTCCAGGTGCTAAAAAGAACGTTGAACTTCTACAAGAGGATGTTGAAAATGAAAGAAGAACGATGGCCCAGGATATGCCTGGCACTGTTGCAAGGGCTCGATGGCTCTGAATCCAACCTCTCTCTGCTTAGTTGGGTTTCTCAGCTGCATGACCTTCTCTGTGTTGTGGGGGAGGCGGAGGTGGCACACTTGAGCGACGTGGACCTCCTTTGCTCCTCCTTTGCTCTCAGTAGATATAGAGCTTTGCCTGAACTCAAGGTAAAATGAGTATTTTCGCTCGATTTGCACGTTTGGGGAGCCTGATACATATCTGGGGAATATCCTTGGAGGAGGAGAGAGTAGTTGCCCAGCTCCGCCTCTCTCACTCCGGGCGCCTGCTGTTCTACACCGGGGGGGATGAAATACGCCATTGACTGCACCGAAAAAGACATGAACTGCAACAGGAATGAGGCTGAGACGGTGATCCACTTCCTGTTTTTGTGCCCTCTCTACAAACTTTACAGGAACTGTTACTTGGCTCCTGTCATTCCCAACTACTCAGCCACCGACACTGCCTTTGCTCTCGACCTTCGAAACTCTGGAACACCTGCTGGCACTCGGTTCCCCTGCCTCATATCGAGCCATCCAAAATTACATTGTGCACTCGTTGAGACTACGATCATTCTCATTGAACGAATAGTGATGTCAATCTTCCATAACCATACTGCCGTGCTAAGCCAGAAAGTCGTAAAGTGAAAATTTGACCAAATTGAGTTATTGGTATCCGGGGGTTTAGGGGGTCGATTTCTATCGATTTTCGAAGTTTCAGAGTCGTATCTCGACTAGAAATGCCTCAAACAAGCCTCCCAATTTTTGCGTTAAGGCATGTTAACTTGATTATGCTAAGCAACTAGTCGTATCAGAGCGAATCAGAAGAAGAAAACTCGTATCTTGACACAGTTACGAGAATCGGCCTTAGTATTTCGACGATACGACTTCTTGCATTCTGATTCGGCATGATACGACTTTTTGCCTCTGAAAACTCAGCATTTAGTGGCGACTTTAGGAACCTTCTTACTGTTACCTACCTGAATACTGCCGTGCTAAGCCAGAAAGTCGTATTGGCTTCAACCAACCAGGTTTGTGCGGGTTGGTGTGTAGACGGTCCCCTATGAAAATCATCATCCCCGGACTGATAGAAGCGACTGCGCATGCGCAAACGTGAATTCCTTGTAACGGCCATAACTTCTACAATTCTCATCCGAATTCGATGAAATCTTCAGGGATGTTACAGATTAGTATTTAGATGGTCCCCTATGAAAATCATTACCTTCGGACTGATAGTAGCCACTGCGCTTGCGCAAACGTGAATTTCCTTGTAACGGCCATAACTTCTACATTTTCCATCCGATTCCAATGACATTTTCAGGGATGTTACAAATTAGTATTTAGATGGTCCCCTATGAAAATCACCACCTTCGGACTGATAGTAGCCACTGCGCTTGCGCAAACGTGAATTCAAGATTGAGATACGACTTCAGGCTTAGTATATCTGACCTAAATGTAAGTAAAATAAGAATAGAAAAATGTTATACAGTTTTTTGACAATATACACCAAAACAATTTTAATTTTGACCTCAGAAATCGATTCAGCAACTAATTTCCTATAAGAAAAACTTTTAGTTGAGGTAAAAGGAGGAAAAATAATCCCGTGAAAGAGTTATTTCACCACGAAACCTATTAGGTCGTTTTCCCGAAAGTTGGGTGAAGCCAAGATACGACTTTCTGGCTTAGCACGGCAGCATACCTCAGCCATTCAGTCAACATGATCAATTTTACGATAGGATATTTGTAATTTTCTCCCACTTGTGAAACTGTATTTTTCTTATTTTTATGAAGTTTTCCTTTATTATTTCTTCTGTATTACTCTACGAATCTATCTATCCATCTTCCTGTCTATCTCTACATCTATATCTATAAATCTATCTACCAATTAATAATAATGTGGGGCGCAACTCTTTGCAATCTCTGTAATGCAAATAAATGAATTGATTGATTGACCTTCCTAGGATAAAACCGTTGCAGGAGCATGGTGGGGGGGGGGGAGGAAATTTGAATTTGCATGTTGGGTATCCTAGATCATAGTTTTTGAAATTCTGTTCAAATCAGACTCCTTGATGCTATGATTAGACTCCTTGGGCTACTTGGGAGTAAGTATAGTTACTTTGTTTTAACTAATAAAATGTTGGTATGACGAAAAATATATTAATTAACCCATCATGTGTCTCAAAAACAACTTTACAGTTGCTGCGTGTCTGTCAGACCCTTTATACACTGGGAATCCATCAGAGGTTTATAAACACCAGATCAATGCAATTGTTTCTTGCCGCCTCGCCTTCGGTTACTTTTCCGTCTTGGAGTGACTATCTGTCTTCTACTGTTTGATTGTTGATGATGTAAACTTCCCGATGATGAAATTCACCGTGAGTTTTCTTCGAGTCCTCCCCTCTCCGACTCGCGAGTTTCCTGATTGCCCGAGAATCAAGTTAAGCTCACAAAGATTGAAACTCTCCAAGTTAGTTCGAGGGAAGCTCCCCGACCCGATCTTTCCTCAAGAAGAATAACGGCTAATTCGGATTAAGGAGATGAGAGCATCGTTAGCCGGTAATCACATCAATGAAGAAAATCACTTCGACAGGGGGGAGGATATTGTTAGAACCTTGACATAGTTCCCTGCGGTTAACTCTGGCGCTAGTGGAAAGAGGAGCTTCTCAAGTTGCGAGATTCCGAAACTTCCCGACCGCGTCTTCTATCTTTAGTAGTGGATTTTCATCATCAATCAATCTCTGATGGCAACGGCTGTTACCAGAAGTTTTATCTTTTATTAGCATGTTAACCAGACGCTTCCACACGTTTGAAACACTTCAGAAGCCATTCTTGATGGTTACATTAGTCAGCCATGAGGGAGCTGGTATCCAGAACGCTTCCATAACTGGGCACATACAAGTGAAGGGTCGCGGAGAAGACCGATCAAAGTCAATTTTTTGAGCAAATAAGATATTCATGCCATCTTGTAGCTTGTTTCTGTAAAAATCGTTGCGTGGATTAACTGGGAAAAAAATTCATGGTGTTGAGAAAATGATGGAAGAAAACTCGAACCTTAGGGCCTCGCCAGGATGCTTACTGCTTAGAGCCTTTGGCTTAAATTTAAGAAACGTGGAACATGCTTTAGCCGAAGGAAATTTCGATTTTGGAGAACTTATTTTTTCAACCTTGAAAAGTGGAGAAAACTCGACCCTTAGGGCTTCGCCAGGATACTTACTGCTTAGAGCCTTTGGCTTAAATTCAAGAAACGTGGAACATGCTTTAGCCGAAGGAAATTTCGATTTTGGAGAACTTTTTTTTTCAACCTTGAAAAGTGAAGAAAACTCGACCCTTAGGGCTTCGCCAGGATGGCTCCTTAGAGCCTTTGGCTAAAATTAAAAAAACATGGAACATGCTTTAGCCGAAGGAAATTTCGATTTTGGAGAACTTTTTTTTTCAACCTTGAAAAGTGAAGAAAACTCGACCCTTAGGGCTTCGCCAGGATGCTTGCTCCTTAGAGCCTTTGGCTAAAATTCAAGGAACATGGAACATGCTTTAGCCGCACTTTTTGGCGGAGTAGGGAAGGGGTGGAGTGAAGAATACCCCCCTCTCTCCCCCCGTGACGTTTTACCGTAATCAGTCCAAGGCTAAAGCACGTTTCATGCTGAAATCCTGACAGGAAAAAGGTGGCCTCTCCCTTACCACCGGGGTGATTTCAATGTTTCATTTCTTTCTGATGGTTCGTGTTCACGTGTAGTTCCTTGAAAATATGTAATTTACATACGAAATGAATGATTCCAGTGACATTGAGAACTGTGACAGTAGTAAGGGCAATATTTTGAATAATGTTGGTACTAGATGAAAAAAGGCTATTATTTATAAGCGATGAGTTTCATAGGAGACAATCTACACTCAAAATCTTGTCCTGACGTCATTTTATGAGTAATTTAACTTGAAATGCCCAAATTCCCAGAAATTAAAAAAATGGACATAGATCGTTTTTTCCCCCAGCCCTTGAAAATTATTGCTTCCAATCAGCTGAGTTGTTGAAATAGACAGTTTACACCTGGATCGACACTCTCCATTTTGGTTCACCTGTGATCACGTTTCACCGTTGAAACTCTTGAGTACTCGAGAGAAAATTTGTCACGATCTGATCAATTTGGAGAAAGTTTCGGCATGATCCGACCAATAAGGGCCTCGATACGCGTGGAAAATCGAAAATTCATCAACTCCCGCACGGAGTTCCCCTCACGATAAGGAGGTTGGTTTAAACGACCAAACTTGTAGCATTCAGCACCTGCTTGAGCGACTTCTGTTGAAACTGAGGGTGAGAATGTTTCAATATCGAATATCACTCGGAGGACTTTGGAAACAGAATATTAACACAACTTGAGGACTACAAGATGAGAATTGTAGGTTGTTGATAGGCAACAATCACTTCGATAAAGATGAGCTTTTTCTTGCAACACCCCACATGTATCGTCGATACAAACAACAAGATATTTATCTCTGGACTAAAATTTTCAGCCTCACACCCTCTTAGAGTAGATACGAATAAAATCTCGATAAACGAAACTCGCGTATCTTTGCCTCAACTAAATACTTATTCCAGTTTCCAACCTGTGTTTGTCACAGTACACAGTATTCTGAATCAAACCGGTAATAAAAAACACGAGCAAGCTGTTAGTGGGATTAAAACAGTTTCCTCCACCGTCTTTCTTCTTGAGACCACGAGGTATCGGACTCCCCTGAACTCTTCCCCTTTGGAGGGTGCAAAACAATATTTTCTTCAAGGTTGAAAACAAGCTAATCTACTAAAACCAATGAAAGCGTCTTCTTTAAAATAATATTTTTGTAGTCGTTGTGAATTATCATACTTGGAAACATTTTCAGCTTTGGGTTCAGGTGCAGAAATAACATCCATTTTTGTTTTTGGCGCAAAATTGAAGTTATTCGTTCTAAACCGTTGTTGTTTGTTCGTCCCAAGCGTTTTGTTCTGATTTTTTCTCTCAATTTTTTTTTTTAATTTCGAAAGTGTAGAACTTTCAACGAGAATAATGGTTGTGAATAATTTAATTTATTCTTTATTATTTGATGAGGATAGCACTAGAACAAATCCTCAGGACAGAAGAGGAAATTGCTGTTGTGGTCGACGACTGGATTTGTAATAAAAATGGAGATTATTTGAAAACAGTACTACTATACGGCCATGTCCAATTTAAAGAGCATTTTAGGGTATCTAAAAAGATCGCCCAGAAAATCGCGGAGGGGATCAACCTTCGGAGTTCTACCACTCTGATACCGGGCCGTTTTGGCCGTTTGCTTCCAATTTAGCGAGTACGTACATTTTAGCGAATTATTTAAGGTATTTTTATTTATCAAGTGAATAATTTAGACAATTATTTAAAAAAGATTTGCCTGGGTTTAAATTTCAAAAGTGCCCGAAAACACTCCTAAAACTCGCTAGCCAATACGGTCCAAAACAACCCGCCTAAATTTGCCAAACAATGGTCCAAAAAATCGAAGATAGGTAATAATAAGTAATGTACCATAATATAGAGTGTCAATTTCCAGGTATTTACCCATGCTGGGTCGAATGTGAGCGGTCTCACATTACTAGCACTAGTAAAGAGTTCGTAGCCAGGATTTGGTTTCAAAGTAGGAAACTTCTCGAAATGTCTCCCTTGATGGGAAAAACAATAGATCATGAATATGTCCAGGCAGTATTTTGTTCTCCATTAAGGGAGAAATTAGATGAAGGTTACCGACTTAATAATTGAAATGAACGTAGGAAAATGTGGGCAGGAAAAGAAAAAAAACTTTTGTTCCACTTTTCGTGTTCCAAGCAATGAGTACACGAACTGAGAAATTTTTGCACCCGCTCTACACCTTCCCCCACTCCTCAATGAACTCACAAGAACCCGAACCTGCACTCGCACCTGCACTGCACCTGAAATCGCCTCGCATGGAACAAACCTTTTGACAATCCGTTCAGTTCAGACAAGGTCCTTTTGAAGATAAGATCTTTTCAATGCGTTCACTCCTAACCGACACACCTCTAGTTTCGTTTGTGTATCCATTGCTTTGGGCAATAGAGTAGGTTGTGTCTAGTTCTGTTTTGTAGTTTTGTTTAGTCAATGGTATGGTTTTGAGTCTGTGTATTATATGTCTGTAGCTGTTGGTTTTCTGTAAATGCGTATTGTAATTGATTGTCTGACCGTATGATTGTGATGTCAAGGTAGTTTAGTGACTTGCTGGTTACGACGGATACTCCGTACGTAGATAATAGTTGTATTCTCATAACGAGCGGAACTAACCCCATGCATTTAATATCACCAACCTAAGCTTATTTTGACAGAAAAATGCATCTTAGAAATTCATGATCATGGCTGTCTTACCTTGATTAACGGGGTGGAAGCCGGAGACGGACTGACCGCAGGCTGGGAGAGGTGATGGTGTTGAGAGGGAACACTGAACGGGATGAAAAGCATTGGTGTCGACCGCTGTGGATCACGCGGGGCGCTCTCGCATGTAGGTTCAAGCTCCACTCTGCACCGGCACTCCTCGGGGCCGGCTGATGCTGAGGCGGACTGCACGGGGAACTGTCCACCAGGAGCACCTGCTGTGCCTACTTGCGGGTACGGCACTGCCCTTACTCTAGAAGCCAGCCTTGAGCTGCGCACAGGACCTGCAACACGTTGTAAGAGACATGAAATCCACCGTCTGTTGTTGAAGAGGTGGAGGCAAGATGTTTGTTGGGCCTAGGAATGGATTAAGGACTAAAGACTATCACTATCAGTCACATTTTACCAATTAAATAACAATAGAGATCATTTACTCCAAGCGGCTCATCAACTCTTGCTGCATGAATGGACTTTTGTTAGATAAAATCTACAATCAATCAATCTAGCTTTCCCACCATACTCTCCCTTAACCCCAGGGCCAATTCTGTGTGAATCCTGGGCGTCCCCAAGTCTTTCTTTGACCTTTGGATCGAGAAATGTAACATGAAGTTTTCTTCACTAGAGCAGTCTTGCTCCTAAGAAGCACATGCTTGCAGCTCATAGTAAAGCAGATTTATCCGACGGTCGTCGGGTAACTCAATCGTATGCGTTTATCAGTCCCCAGATAGCCGTTACCCGTAGTTTAAAGTTCCCTGGTCGTCTGAGGACCGGATAAAAAGATTGACCCAAGGCTTTTTAACCTCAAAGAGTA
Source organism: Apolygus lucorum (assembly GCA_009739505.2). NCBI lineage: Eukaryota > Metazoa > Arthropoda > Insecta > Hemiptera > Miridae > Apolygus > Apolygus lucorum. The sequence continues at coordinate 39,077,732 of CM019173.2, forward strand.
ATTTGCAAGCAGTAATTTTGCAAATTGCGTGGTTGATTGCTAGTGAATTGTGCTACAACCGTAAATGGATGTTGTTTTGGCCAAATAGGCTAGAAATAGAACATTGGACTCATAGATAATGGACCATAGACCAACTGATGGTCTCACGTACATTCAGGCTGGTCCTTGCTGAACCCCTTCCGCTCACTGAAGCACCAGTCCAATCTCAGTCGCCGTAGCTGCCACGTCTATGCTCCGTTAAACCGCCTCTATAATTGTAACCCCGCAAAATAATTTATTAATCTCAGTTTTTGAAAGTGTGGTTAAATTACCCCATCTTTAACCATAAAATCTCAACCGCGTAAATCCGCGAAATAATACACGGAGAAACCGCGAGCGTTAGGTCTCCCACGCATTGTCTGTGTGCTCCTTTTTCTGCACCCCTCTGCTTTGCCTCTTCGCTGAACTTCTCGTCGTTTCACACCCCGGCCGGGGTAAGTACCGTCTGCAGACATCGGTGAGTGGAGTTGTTTCTCATCGTAATCCCGTAATAGGTACCTACCTAATTATTCTAATATCAGTCCTATATACCCTTTTGTTCAGGTCGGATTTGAGCAATCTAGGCCAGCGGCCCTTCATACAACGTTTTACAACTTAATTTTCCCTTCTTCTTGTGTTGTGTAAAATCTTTACCTATAACCATAATCATCACAGTCCACTCGAATTTAGTTTAGCCCAATAACTACCAAACAGATGTGTGGGTCTCTTTTTCAGAGATCAGCGACGAAGATGTTGCTGTGGTCGAATTCCTGCAGTGGGAAAGAACACCCTACATGGTAAGACCGCGGATTGACCATTTGGAGAAGTGGGACGATTGCGATTTTTTGATAAAATTTCGATTGGATGAAAAAAAAAAAGAAGAAACCATGTTGGTGTCTGTCGGCGACTTTTTTGGCGTCAGTAAAAGCTCTGCCTGTAAAATTGTCAAGCAGGTGTCCCTGGCAATCGCTAGGCTATCCGCCCAATTTATCAAAATGCCAGCAACCGAGGGAGAATATAATTCAATCTCGGATGGAATTTTATTTTTTTTAAAGCCAGGTTTCCTGGAGCTATAGGTGCTATGTGAAAATTCAGCCGCCAGGAGGGCCATACGCCGAAAATTTTCGAAATAGAAAAGGGTACTTCTCTATCAACGTACGAACTATTTCGTCTGCAAATTTGAAAATTCTGGACATAGTGGCCGGGATCTTGTCATGACCAGACAATTTTCATCAATTTTCGACAAAAAATAATAGGTACTGCCGTGCCAAGAAGGAAATAGGTACCGAGAAAACACCAAAACGAAGCACACTGATTCTTCCTCTTCTAATTTCTTATTTTTTCTTACGCAAAACACACTGCGAAAACGATTTTTTCATGTGGAGGAAGCTAGATTTTATTGTAAGCTTTTCACAGCCTTCTTGATAAGCTGGGTAAATAATTGATTATTCGGTCTAACAGTTAGGTAATTTTACCGCCCAGTTAATAGTTACCTGTGGGTCAATTTCGCCCTGATAAAGCACCTTTATAGTATATATAATTTATCCCATTGTTAAAGTTAACGGAGGGATACATAAACCTCCGGTAACTTTGGTGACTGATAAACCGACCACAAGTGAAGTATCTGAGTTTTCTTCCCAACATCATCCAGAACCAACCCGAGTTAGACTTTTTTACTTCATCCCTCCTCTTTATTAAAGTATAGCTGTTAGAGGATGGCCTCTTCTAAATTTTCTACTAAATTAACTAATAAATTTTCCTCTGTATTTAAATCGCTCTTATTCATGAATTATCTTACGATATGTGTGTAATATATTACTGTAAAATTTGCTTAATTTGGTTTATTTATTATTGCTAATTGTCTACTTTTCTATTGTCTATTGCTACACATTGCCTATTTCTCTGCAGTCATTTTTTTTTGTCTTCATCCTGTAACTGGGATTACTTTCCGTACCATTCAAAATAAATAAATAAATAACTTTGTATTAGAAAAATGTTGATTATTAAGTTGTACCTTAGTGCTATAAAACAAGTCAAAAAATAATAATAAATATTCTGCCATTGGTCTCTGAAGTCAACTCTATGGGCCTTCAGAGTTAGCTTCTTGGGTCTTTAGAGTCAAATCCATGGGTCTCCAGTCAGCTTCTTGGGTCTTTAGAGACAAATCCACGGGTCTCCAGTCAGCTTCTTGGGTCTTTAGAGTCAAATCCACGGGTCTCCAGTCAGCTTCTTGGGTCTTTAGAGTCAAATCCATGGGTCTCCAGTCAGCTTCTTGGGTCTTTAGAGACAAATCCACGGGTCTCCAGTCAGCTTCTTGGGTCTTTAGAGACAAATCCATGGGTCTCCCGTCAGCTTCTTGGGTCTTTAGAGTCAAATCCACGGGTCTCCAGTCAGCTTCTTGGGTCTTTAGAGTCAAATCCATGGGTCTCCAGTCAGCTTCTTGGGTCTTTAGAGTCAAATCCATAGGTCTCCAGTCAGCTTCTTGGGTCTTCAGAGTCAAATCCATGGGTCTCCAGTCAGCTTCTTGGGTCTTTAGAGACAAATCCACGGGTCTCCAGTCAGCTTCTTGGGTCTTTAGAGACAAATCCATGGGTCTCCCGTCAGCTTCTTGGGTCTTTAGAGTCAAATCCACGGGTCTCCAGTCAGCTTCTTGGGTCTTTAGAGTCAAATCCACGGGTCTCCAGTCAGCTTCTTGGGTCTTTAGAGTCAAATCCATAGGTCTCCAGTCAGCTTCTTGGGTCTTCAGAGTCAAATCCATGGGTCTCCAGTCAGCTTCTTGGGTCTTTAGAGTCAAATCCACGGGTCTCCAGTCAGCTTCTTGGGTCTTCAGAGTCAAATCCATGGGTCTCCAGTCAGCTTCTTGGGTCTTTAGAGACAAATCCACGGGTCTCCAGTCAGCTTCTTGGGTCTTTAGAGTCAAATCCATGGGTCTCCAGTCAGCTACCACGTACCCACTTATAAAATTGGCCTAAAAATAATATATCGAACATGAAATTGCATCCATTCAGTATGGAGTGAGGACCATTTCCAAACACAGCCTCGACCATGAAGGCGGATTGTGCACTTCAAAATCATTGCTGAGCAAACCTCGCTATACTTTCTGGAAATCTTGAGCTGATGGTTCTCATTCTCGCAGCTCCTGATCAATATGGAGACGATAAGGTGGGAACGGGAAGAAATGACAAACGTCGTAAGCGCCTCGAATGAATGATGGATGATTCGAGGGGAAGAAAAAAATAGAAAGAAAGAACCTAAACCGTTTCATTCAAACAATCACGATCAACTCCTCACCCTCTCACCAATCATAAAACGTTTCACAACAGGAGGGCGAAGGCGGGACGGGGTAGCTCGCCCTCTCAAATTCACCTCACAAAGGAATGAAAAGAACTGGAAAACTTGGAATGGCAATCGATGAAATCTCATTACCTCCTTGCTACTCACGACCAATTGCACATTTTCGTATATTCAACAAATCTAATAACGTTGTTTTGATGCTCGTTTCACAATGCTACTAAATATAACGATCGTCTAAACCACACCTACAGCATCAGTTCATGTATCCTCCGCTAGGGATAATAAAGCGTTTTTCCTTTGAATCATATGAGATAAGCTCAGTTACCTATTTTGGTAAAGCTTGAGATAATGCGACGCAGCTGATTCAAGGGAAAAAAACTTGACTATCCCTAGCGGAGGAAAGATGAACTAATGCAGCCAGTGTGATTTAGACGTTTGTAATATTAGATAGTTAAGCAAGCAGTTTCAGACTCATTATGACATAACATTCATGAAATAGGGCTGACATACCGTTGGTCCAGAGCAAGACAGGGTTAACTAAAAAAAATGGGTTTTGAGTTTTTTGCATGAATCATCTCCAAATTCCGTCTACTTTCACTGTGCGAGACCGCTTCATCTAAAAGTAAGTGGATCACTACTAGATTGCGCACAGATAGACGGTATAATAATACCATATTATTATTATATTATTTTATAATATAAAAAACAATAAAAAACAAATTTAAAAATTTAAAAAACAAAAACAACTTTTTTATTATAAAATGAGAAAACTCGGCGCTGCGCGCCTCGGCGGGGGCTTCGCCCCCTGCACCCCCGGATGATTTCCGCTTAGAGCCTAATGACTAAAATGTAACATACATTGAGAAGGTTTTTGTTCCCTCTCCCTCTTTATCTTTCTTCCACTGTAATATTTAAGATACCTCCTTATTCATAGTAACATCAGGTTGTCAAGCATATTTGTCGTCAAGCATATGATAAATCATAGCGCTACTTTCCTGTCGCTTTTTCCTGTCGCTTTTTACTGTCGATTTTTCCTGTCGTTTTTCGGCGGGGGGTCCCATCGCTAAAACCTTTTCAAGGTTAAAATTAATAAAAAACAAATACAAAAATAATAAAACAAATTAAAAATACAAGTTTGAAATTTGTTCCTAAAGTTGTACAATACAAATTTGATTGTTCTAGTTGAGCTCCAACCATTGATTCTATTAATTTGTTTCCCCAACCATTTAAGTGCTTAAGTTCCTAGTCGTCAAAAATGTGTGGATATCTGAAGCATTCCTCAATTGGTCAAAATCATGTAAGTTCGGCCAAAGGGTTCCTTTTCATTAACTGATCATCGTTCCCACAAGCCGGCTGAGGGGCACCTCAGTTCCCTTTTCTAATCCAAGTAACTTTCCAGCAAACCGGCCGAGGGGAACCTCAGTACCAATTTCCCCAAAATCTTCAAAATTCGAAAAAATTCTAATTTTTTCACCATAAACATCCTCAGTAGAGGTCTATAGGTGAGAAAAACGAAGAAAAACATACCATTAATCTATTAACAACTTTGTATTTATAATTGAACTTTATCTCCATGATATTGATTAATTTTATCCTAGTAATGACGCAACAGCCTCTCTACCTTCTTCATCTTTTCATTTTTTATTTATTACGCCGATATCCTAAAATATCGGATAGTACTGTATCGATACCAAAATATCGAGTATCGGTACGAAAGTATCGATATTTTGAAATATTGGGTATCGATACCCATCCCAATTACGCATTACGGACTTTACGCACCTATGTGAACCCAGCTTTGGGGTCAATCAAATGTACTGAATTTGTCCGTATTGAATTAATAGAATGATAAAACAAATCGATACCTTAAAGCACAAAAGAGTTTTCACCAGTGCACAATTCCTAAAATAATGGCTTATTCCACTAAACTCCTCAACTCTTCAACAAATTCTCAAGCTATAATCGTCAAGAAGGTCAAGAATAGTTTTGTTGAATTTGAGTTTTTCTGATATTTAAAAAAATAAGAAATTTGGAAGATGCATGGACATAGCGCTTTTGTGCTTTAAGGTATCGAAATAATTTATGCTGACTTAGCCATTCATTATTTGCGTATTTGAAGTTGATTGTAATGGCGTTGTTGTGGGGCGTTAGAGTTGACACTGGAGTTCTGTGAAACTCGCGGACAAGTCATCGAGGTCAGGGAACTTGAGAAGGGAACGATTCCAAGCAATTAGTTAATAACTAATCCGAAGCATAATGGCACTCCTTGGGGAGTCAATTAGCAGGTAATGGAAGCCTCAAGGGGCGCAGGTATGGAAGGGATATCCTCCTGAAGGGATTGCCGGAATGCAATAATACAAGGAGTTATGGGAGCGAAGGACCCCTTTGTACGAGAGGGATCATCCCTTGAAGTCGACCCGATAGAGCGGGAGAGTGTCGGAATTATTCAATGAAACCGCCTCTCTATCTAGCCTGGTTCCAAGTTTCCGTACCTTTGCCACATTACCGACTCCGATCCCTCGGGTTTCTTGATAGGGCCGAGGATCACCCCGGACCCTTTCCACCCTGAGTTACCGACGCCCGACCGCGAGAATCGCAATTACCCGCGTTTCTAGTCAAAGGTGGAGGAACCTTCATAACGGAAGATCCCCTTGTGTGGCCATCCGAGTGGCTGGATTTTATAGAGCGATTTGCAGAGCCCTAATATCAGGGCTGATTTTCGCATACCATCTCGTCTCTTCATTCTTCGGAAAGCCGAACAGCGAGCAATTTCCCTGTAAGTGATAAAGCAATTCCTGAGCTGTAAAATACAGGTCCCCCCCCACCCAACTTATTAATAATAATAATAACTTTATTTATTCGTTCACCCTTAATATAGGTATAAATGCGTCAACAATCAACAAAATATTAGGTCCTAAAAATAAATTTATAATGAAAAATGAGAGGGGCAGTCCGGCTGGTCCCGGACCCACCCACCATGGTGGCTCCCGGTGCCATCCTCTATTTCTAGGCAGGCAGCCCTAACCATCGAGCCGTGTTAACCCTTAATTTCCCGCTTGTCCAAAAAATTAGGGAGATCGTCATCTGCACCGGATCGTTGTCAACTGCACTTTCGATCAACTGCACCCCTGCTTACAAACCTATCGACTGCACTTACGATTGATTGCACCGCTCTGCAATTCGCTCTGAATTTAATTTGTCTTACTAGGTGTTTAGCTACTAGATGATATTAGCCTCTAACAGCAAAATTCCCAAAATTTCGGAGCCATCTCAATAGCTCATTTTTTTGAAAATTCGCTAAAAAAAAACTAGGTGTTTGCCAGGAAAAAATATAGATTCATCGTAAAAGTTTTAATAATGCTAGGTATAAGATTTCATTACATCCATCGTCAAAGTTACGTCACTTTTATCAGTGCACACTATAATGGCGACAAGCGACTTTTAGTAGATGGAGACGAGAAATTTTTCCCTCCTTGAAGTTGGCCATTGTTTGTCGTAGAATATGTCGCCTTCTTTCTTGTCGGGAATTTCGCGGAGTTTTGGGGTCACCACAACTATTCATGATGACGTATGTGTCCGTTTGCATTTGGAGGAGAACGTCTATGAATAAAAAAATGTTTGGGTGAGGTGATGTGAACATGTTATTGAACTTGGCTTGGAACGACTCACAACAGTTCGTCGTTCGGTCAGATGTGAGTTCATCGGCTGCCCACATAGTCGGCGGAAATTTCGCATGCGAGAATATGTAATTGTCAGTAAGATAATTGCAGAAATCAGTCACTTTGGGGTTTATGTATGAGGGACACACGGACATAAGGTCCTCTACAAAACTGTCTTCAATTTGATCCGGGGGTAGTTTGTTTTCTCATACTTTGTTTACTTTTCTCATAAAATTTGTTTTCTCATACAAGTTAAATTTATTTTGACAAATCTATAGAATATTTGAGCAGAAGGTTCCTAAAAGGCCCTATTACAGTCTGTCAGCTCAAGAATGATCTCTCCAAGGGCCACACAAGCGCTACGTGAGTCAGCAGAATTTGTCTTTAAACCCTATTTTGTTGGAGTAGAAGATGGAGACTTGGAAAAATCCTTGTGGGACGTTGGTGTCTATCATTTCTCATAAAGTAATATATTCAAGGAATAAGGTGGAAAAGTTCACTTCATAGAGGGATCTGTGTTGCCTTTGACAGTGGCTCCATCTCTGACGAGGAAACCCAACTATTAGCCTACAAGATGAGAAATGAGGGCAGAAGGTACCTCGAAGACCCTAATATAATCTGTAAACTAGAGAATTATTTTGTTTATTTCGTTTTCTTACACAGTCAAAAGTTGAAGTATCAAAATGGCTAACAGCTACCCATCAGTTTTGGTTTAAAAGTGGATAAACTGTTCTAGGTAAAAATCGGACTTCCTAAAAGATACTTCAGGATATTAAGGGTTAACAGGTCGACGGCCCTCTCCCAAAACAGTACTACTTACTGCTAAAATCTCACCTTGAAAACAGACATTTCAGGGTGAAGCAAGATGACCAATACTCTGGCTTGAAGCCAATAAAAGCTGGAGTCCCGCAAGGGAGTGTCTTAGGGCCAGTCCTTTATCTACTGTTCACACGGGACTTACCCCAACGAGAAGGTACAACTGTTGCCACCTTTGTAGATGATACGGCTATCCTCTCCGTCGATGATGATATCGAAGCTGCAACTAGTAATCTACAGAAGTCAATCACTGAGGTCTCTAAGTGGACCAAGATGTGGAGAATAAAGTTGAACGAATCAAAATCAGTTCACATCAACTTTACTAACCGAAAAATTCCAGTCATGGATGTTGAGATCAATTCATATAAAATACCTCATACCGATGCAGTCAAATATTTGGGTATGACCCTCAACTCCAAATTAAACTGGAAAAAACATGTAGAGAAGAAGAAAGAGGAAATTAAAACTCAGAAAGATGTGCCTATTGGTTGATGGGAAGGAATTCTTGTCTCTCTCTCCACAATAAACTGCTTATTTATAAGCAGATCCTTCGCCCTATCTGGACCTATGGAATTCAGTTATGGGGTTGTGCGAAAAAATAAAACATTAACAAAATCCAAAATAAACAACAAAATAAAATACTGAGAAGTATAGTGCGTGCACCTTGGAACATGAGGAACGATGATATTCATCGAGACTTGAGGATGGAAATAGTCCACAAATTTATCGCAAGGTACTCAAGGAGGCACGAACAACGCCTCCACAATCATGAGAACCTGGAAATGGTTCAGTTTTGGACAACATAGATGAACTCCGGCGACTAAGCGAAAAAAACAACTGGACTTTTTTTAAATTTATTTATTTATTGGCATCAGGCATAGCCTATACAGCCGACATATTACATTAAACAAAAACTAAACTTCAATCTTCACGCATAAAATTAAACATCACTTTTATAGATTAATATCACATTCACTTAGAAAATGTACCAAGGCCTCGTACACGTCTATCTTTTCCGATGACAGCAGTACTTCCAAATTGAAGGGACTCGTCACATTTTCTGTAACTCTCTAGAAGAGTATGTTTCGCTGACTGATGAAACGGCTATATGTCATTATCAGATGGTGTGCGTCCTCTCTCTCCAGGCACTGCTGACAGAGGTCCGTAGACTCCCTGCCAATCCGCATCAAGTAGGACTTGGTGACGCAGTGACCGGTCCGGAACCTTGAAATATATCTATAAAAAGACTTGGAACGGGATGGCATGTTGGCGGTCCAAGATCTAGTCTTTGGATTTGGAAAAACCCTTATGTATGATTTACCTGCATGGTAATTTATATGCATTTGGCGCCAATCCTCTCTCAATTGCAATTTGATAGATCTATTTAGGTCCGATGCTGGAAATACGCTGAGTTGACGGAGTGGGAGTAGTGTGGCCTCTTCAGCCAATGAGTCAGCCGTAGTGCTTCCTGGGATGCCGCGATGACCTCTGATCCAGATGAATCTGGATTGTACGCCAGTTGCTCGTAAGATTGATTGATTGATTGATTGATTTTTCTATTTATCGACCAGGGAATGCTTAGGGCCTGGAGGCCCTCTCTTCCAGCATCCCTGGAGCAAAAATAACAAATGTCCTCTTACAATCGTGATACTTTCATATATATATATCTACGTACACAATTTATATAAAAAAACGTCTGCCAAGTGGGTGTGGCACATAGCTTCCTCGTATCCATAACCCGATTGCATAGTAGTTAATCTCGTGGGCGTCGGTGGTCTAGTGGACAGTGTACCCGACTGCGGTGATAGGATAAGAACCGTCTAGCGGGGATGCGAGTTCGAATCTGGTCGCCAGCAGAAAGTTTTCTGTCTATTAGACGATCGGCAATCTCTCGTTCCAACCCAGGGCGGTGATGTTTGGGAAGCCATGAGCGAAATCATCAGAACAAATTCTGATCTCCCCTCAGGGAGTCAGCTGATGACGTCCGCGACGCCAAGAATGGCAGTCGGACGAAAATTCAACCTGAAATGGTTGCTTACTTTACTTTTTTTTACTTTTAGTAGTTAATCTCAAAACATCAGAACATCAAAACAAGATAATCTGTAACATCCTTGAAAATTTCATTGAAATCGGATGGAAAATGTAGAAGTTATGGCCGTTACAAGGTAATTCACGTATGCGCATGCGCAGTGGCTACTATCAGTCCGAAGGTGGTGATTTTCATAGGGGACCATCTACAACCTAATCCGCATAATCTCTGAAAATTTCATCGAAGTCGGGTGAAAAATGTGGAAGTTATGGCCGTTACAAGGAATTCACGTATGCGCATGCGCAGCGGCTACCATCAGTCCGGGGGTGATGATCTTCATAGGGCACCATCTAAATACTAATCTGTAACATCCCTGAAAAATTCATTGAAATCGGATGGAAAATGTAGAAGTTATGGATGTTACAAGGAATTCACGTTTGCGCATGCGCAGTCGCTTCTATCAGTCCGGGATGATGATTTTCATAGAGAACCGTCTACACACCAACCCGCACAATCCCTGAAAGTTTCATGGAAATCGGACTATAACTTCGTATAGTTATGCGCGTTACAAGGAATTCATGACAGACACACAGACAGACAGACACACAGACACGGAACCAAAATTGTTCAGAAAGGTCTAAAACGCAAAACGCGAGTGAAAATTTTGATTTTGGAGAACTTTTTTTTTCATCCAAAATTGTTCAGAAAGGTCTAAAACGCAAAACGCGAGTGAAAATTTTGATTTTGGAGAACTTTTTTTTTCATCCTTCAAAAGTGAAAACAAAGCTTCCGCTACCTTGTTAGACTCGGAAGCAATAATGACTCTCTTATGAGTTTAATTGTACTTCACTCTTTTATATATTTTAACATAATTAATTCTTGGTTCTTTATTGTGAATAAGTTTATAATAATTTATTGTTTACTTAATCTCTCATCTTCTCATTCTATTCTACTGTCGTTTCTAAGATTCTTCTAGTAACTTTTTCCGAAGTGTGTTCCCAAAGGTCTCTGTGCTCTGCTTTAAGTCGTACATGTTTTTTAATTCGTTATAAATTCGAGAGAGAGAGACCAACCAATCTCAAGATTTCTGCTTCAAGGAAACTCATTTTCTTGGAAGGGTTCCACTGGACTTAGTTACTGCTGTTAAAGTGGAATTATAGCTTAGTGTTGACGATACTGTTATGAGAAGGGACTGCGTTTTACTGTAAACGGGCTCTCAAGGAGTGTAATAATGATATGTAATATTGCTAGATGGATTGTATTTATTATTCAGTCGCAATAATAAATCACGTTAAAATAAGTTAAAAAAAGATTAATTGTTGGGCGTACTAAAAATTTGGAATAATGCCGTTCCAAGTGCTTCCACAGATATCCCCTCTCTTCATTTAGGGCTTGTTGGAGGGTCATCAAGTTATAAGAAATGAGAAAAAACACGAAGCACCAGAGTGGGGGTTCGAGTGAGACTCCCGAACTCTATCGGATAGCCTGGGAATCGGAAAACGTCGGAGATGAGCAATGGACGCAGAACGAGCTGAAACTTTGTGTTAACGCCGTTGTTAATTGAAGTCGTGGTCTTGACAGAGTCGGCGAAACCAAAAGTCCGCCGGTTCCCTACATGTGTTCGATGGTTCTGTGATTTATGAGGCGTGTCGAGTGATAGGGTCAACTCAGAGCGCGAGAGGACGTGAAGGGGAACCGTAATCCGTGCGGAAACTTCGCAGAATGAATGATGTCCGCGGGAAAAGTTTTGCGCTTCGACCACTTTAACGCCTATCGGGTCTCGTAGTCACCGCTGCCACCATTAGACGTGCTTCGAAGGGAAACGGAGGTAAAAGTAGGACTGGAAGCTCCTTTTCAACTTTACCTTCCCCCAAAATGGGAAGTCAATGTAAGGGGTTAAAGCTTTGCCTTCGCACGTTAAGCCATTATAAATATGTAAATTCCCGAAGCAACGGACTAAGAGCGTAAAGCTGATTTAAATACAAAATACCGGCCCCGGGGCTTGCGGGGAAGAGTTACTTGTGAAGTGCGGGAGAAGGTGGAATATGGACCGAAAAGCGTCAACCCTTCGGAGAGGGTGTGATATGAAAGTTTGAGCAAAGTTAGCACTCAACCTTCCCTCCTGGTTCTGATAACATTATAACTGTAACTAAATGTCACTATTAGTTTGCACCGTTCGCTATGGTAACCTCGTTATTCCTCACCCCCTTCGTAGTGGAAGCCTAACGCGCTTTCGCCCAGTTCTATCCAAGGAAGGGTAGAACTTTTCCAGTTTCGATTGTCGAACGTCGTGACAACTGTACAATCTCCTGATAATTGAAAGCCAGTTTCGACTTTACCGGATTTTTTAGGTGAAACGAAACAACTGCATGGTTCGAGCTTTCTTGAGTAAATGAGTTTATTGGTGGTTCATGTTGTCGCAACGGCGAGAATTATTTGGTTTCTGATTAATTTCCTAAATTATATGATTGACTACTTCAGTATTTCACTGTCCAAATTCACATGGTTTCGGTTAATTTCAGGACATGTGTGGAGCAAAATAAAGTTAAATGAGTTGTAAACTTGAACCGAATTCGCTTCTTAATATTGTAAAAGTAAAATTAGGAACCAACAATATTTGGATAAGATGTAAAGATCCACGGAATATTCATCAGTTACAACACAGGTTTCAGCGGTACTCAGAGGTTCTCCAGCCCCTTAGCTGAAGCACTATCGACGCATGGTGTAATACTAACCAGATGAAAGTGGAATCTACTTGCGTATGTTTGTGTCTGCAGATGTGCACGGCGGCGACTTCAATGCGTACCTACCTACCTGCCAACCTATCGGAATAAGTTGTCGTCATTTTTCCCCTTTTAAGTGGATTGCCATCTTCTGTCGTCGGACCGTGAGGTCGGACCTTTTTTTTGCTAAACAAATATTTAATGAGCATTTGTCTCACTAGAACGCGTCGCCGACAGTCGTGCACCTCTTTCGTCCTTCTGGGGACATTGAAAAAGAGAAAAAAAAAAAAAACTGCGAATTATTACACAAAGGTTTTGGCGAATTATCACACAAATTATTGCAAATAAACAGTTGTGGGAACCTTTATTAGGAAATTCGATTACTGGTTGCTAAGGACGCAGAACTGAGTACAACTCGAAGAAACGCTGCAAATTATTACACAAAGGTTTATTTTTTTTTCTATATAGATCACTCGTCTGCAAAAAAACACGGCTTTTCCATTGATACTACCACCCAATTTGAAGAAAAAAATCGATCGCATTTCGGTCAGCTAACATTTGAACGGAGATAAGGCCTCTTTTGCGATTCACACTCGTGTTTCTGATTTATCGCCAACCCTTAAATTCGAACAGTTTGTCCTACAAGGCTCCGCGTGGTCTCAAAAAGTTCTAAAAATTCTATACTATCTTAAAATGATCGAAAAACAATGCCTTTATATAAAATTGTTTTGACTCAGGACATTTTAAAAATTTCAACCCTTAGAACTGACCTACATCAACCAAAAGCTTCGGGGCACTTTCAGACTCCAAATGGAACCCATATATCAAATTTCATCAAAATTGGTACTTGGTAACTAAGGAAAGTGCCGCGTATGGCGGACGGACGGCCAAATTTTTATTCGATTTTTGGATTCTACGTACCTTGAAACGTACCTAAAATTTTGAGGTGGGGTTAAAAATATTTTTTTTTGGTCAATCCACAGGTTTATTACCCATTGAAAATAATAAACCAAAAGGAGAATTGAAGTGAACTGTAGAACGATCGTGCTTATAGTTAGATATACATCACTATTCCGATCGATAATATAATGTTCGCTACTAGGTATAGCATTTCCTAGTCAAATTAAAATTTTTCCAAACCCAATAGAACATTTTCCAAATCAAATTAAACTTTTTCCAAATCAAAATAATTCTTTTCCACAACATTAAGGATTAATTTGATTTGGTTTGGGAAAAGATTAATTCGACTTGTAAATGCTATATACTGACCGTTCAACGATCCCGAAACTCTCTACTTTACCTCCTAGACAGTGATAAGCTCAGGCTTGAACTATCAAATGGGTATTTGTTATCACTTCGAGCTATTGACGGCGCACTAAGTATATCTCGCCTTCAAGACTGAGCGGTCGTGCGTGTTTTGCCTATCTGTGACTTTGTCCTAGAAACCTTGGTATACTACGATCAGTAGGTATACTTTGTCGATTCTCTATTTTCTCGCTATGAATTTATTTATTTCATCTCTTGAACGTTAGTCTTACGACAATTCAATTCTGGGAAGGAAAAAAAACAAAAAAAAAAAAAAAAAAAAACGGACGGCTGTCAGGTCATGATTAATTATAATTATTAATTTTACTTCATTTTTTGCCCGAAAACGCACGTTTTTTGAGCAATAACTCCCCCCTTTCAACCCCTTATAAGGAAAAATTCGAAATTCCGGCGACGTAGTGGACAACTAGATAGATTAAGATAGATTTCCGCGTCGAACAAAAAACGCTGCAAATTATTACACAATGGTTTATTATTTTTCTATATAGATCACTCGTCTACAAAATCACCAACCATCCAATATAAAGAAAAAAAATGAAAAAAAATCAAAAAAAAAATCGAAATCACCAACCATTGATTGCATTTCGGTCAGCTCTAATTTGAACGGAGATTAGGCCTCTTTTGCGATTCACACTCGTGTTTTGATTTTTTATATATATATATTTCAATATAAACCCTTAAATTTTCGTAGGGAGCGAACGGTTTGTCCTACAGAGCTCCGCGTGGTCTCAAAAAATTCTAAAAATTCTATAGAATCTTAAATTGAAGGAAAAACAATACCTTTATATCGGAATATTTTGAGTTAGGGCGTTTTCAAAATTTTAAAATTAATTTTGGAACCCTTAGAAGTGACCTACGTCAACCAAAAGCTTCGGGGCACAACTAGACCCCAAATGGAGCCTACATACCAAATTTCATCAAAATCGGTCAATGCTAAGTGGCAAAAGTGCCGCGTACGGCGTACGGCGTACGGTGGACGGCGGACGGCGGACGGACGGCCAAATTTTTATTCGATTTTTGGATTCTACGTACCTTGAAACGTAAACCATCAAATTTTGAGGGGGTGTTAAAATTTTTTTTTCTTGGTCGATTCCAACGGGTTCATTATTGAAAATAATAAACCAAAAGAACCACGAAAATCGGTTGGAAATTGAGGCCTGGGCAGACGACACAAGATTTTATCACACACTCGTGCACACACACACAGACATACACCTGTGGTTTTTTCCGTATATTTGGATTAAGAATGGTCTAAAACGGATTAGTGTGTGGTTATTTTTTTTTCTGCTGAGTGTTGTCCTACTTTACCCCAGATCGATTGCATAAGGACGCCCAAGTCTTACTGTGGGACTTCCTGAAAATCGAAATTCTCGAAAACAAAGCCAACTGTGTTGTACCTACAGAGTTGTTAACTTGTAAAATGACTGCATTCGCAGAAACAACATTCCTGATTGGATAGTAACAACATTCATCAGCAATGCTAATTCTGGAACCAATCGGACATCCTTAGAGGGAAATTGATGTTTTAGATAAATAGAGATGGTCAAGTCAAAAGATTAAGTAGTCAGTAGAGAGCAAGGCCTCGCGAAACAAATTGAGTCCGTTGAAGAAATTTGCGTTTTTCCGCGTTCAAACACAATTTTTTTTTTTTTTTCAACGTGATTTATTATTGCAACTGAATATTAAATACAATCCATCTAGCAATATTACATATCATTATTACACTCCTTGAGAGCCCGTTTACATTAAAACGCAGTCCCTTCTCATAACAGAATCTTCAACACTGAGCTATAACTGCACTTTAACAGCACTAACTAAGTCCAGTGGTTTTTTTCGCTTGAGTCGCCGGAGTTCATCTTCGTTGTCCAAAACGTAGAGCATTTCCAGGTTCTCATGATTGTGGAGGCGTTTTTCGTGCCTCCTTGAGTACCTTGCGATAATTTCGTGGACTATTTCCATCCTCAAGTCTCGATGAATATCATCGTTCCTCATGTACCAAGGTGCACGCACTATACTTCTCAGTATTTTATTTTGGGAGGTTTGAATTTTGTTAATGTTTGATTTTTTGGCACAGCCCCATAACTGAATTCCATAGGTCCAGATAGGGCGAAGGATCTGCTTATAAATAAGCAGTTTATTGTGGAGAGAGAGACGAGAATTCCTCCCCATTAACCAATACATCTTTCTGAATTTGATTTTAATTTCCTCTTTTTTCTTTTCTATATGTTTTTTCCAGTTTAATTTGGAGTCGAGGGTCATACCCAAATATTTAACTGCATCGGTATGGGGTATTTTATTTGAATTGATCTCAACATCCATGACAGGAATTTTTCGGTTAGTAACTAACTAACCAAACACAAATGTCTGTAATAAGTCTCACTTTACGAATACAAATGATTATACCGTTGGAAATCTGAGATTTTGGCGCATATTTTAGGCTTACAGGCAAAAATTGACGGGCCGGATTACAGAACCAATGGGAGTTTGAAAAAAGGATTTCAAATATTTGACCATTTCAAGTCCAATTTCTACCCGTTTTTCCGATTTAAATTTTTTTTCCATCAGGGAGATAAGAAATTTCAAAACACGAAAAAATTCTTAAAAGTGCAATAACTCGGAAACGAAGCCTCTAAAAAATTACTAGGAGGCACTTTTTGCTGGAAATTAGATCTAGAATCGATTCCTATGACCGTCACGAAATGTAAGACACTGTATATGGAGGGAAAAGAAACATCAATAAGTATTATCTATTGACGCAGTTACGTCGGATTTGAACCACATTGATAAGGGAAATGATCTTGTATGGAAGTAACTACTTACAGGATCAATGTATGTGATAAGACTGGGGAGTTATCTCTCTTTCGTGATTCGATAGAAAGGAAGTAGTCGTAGCTGAGTTGCTTTGTCACAAAGTCTAAACCAAAAATCCGTTGAAATTTGAGCAAATTCAGACATTTGGAGACAATGTTAGGAATCGCTCGGCAGTACCTTGACTTGAGTACTTAGTAGTGCCAACTCTCCTTGTCTCCTAGTTCCTACTGCACCTGCCACAGAGTACCGGAGACAAGTTAGGCAGCTGATAAGAACTTCACTGAGGCTTTCGTCGTCAAGCCTCTACGCAGTTACGTCGGACATCAACGAGGAGGTACCCGAGGAGAGGCTTTAGAGTCATTAGGATTAGAATAACTTCGTTAAAGAGGGATTGTATAATAATATAATAATAATAAAGGGAAATATTACTCTTTCCACTACTATCAATTCTTCCTTAATTCTAATCCAAATCCAATCCCAGGCACTGCCACTATTCATTCAACAGCAATGTAATTTTTCTCATATTTTCTGAAAGTTCCATTTCAATCAACATCGTCCAATATTTTCATCAGTTTCTATCACTATCACTATTAAGTGGGCGGATCATCAATTTCAAATCGGCTTGTCTGATGTCGAAGTTCTGACGTCGAAAAGGGGCTGCTGAACAAGCCTTGTCACTGTAATTCCAGCCTGTTAATGAGGTATGAAACGCCTACACAATTGACGCAAAACTTCGACCCGATAAAAATGAAGGGGAGAAGCAAATGTTGAATCAATCGACGAAAAAACCATCGGCCTTCTACAGTTAATGAACGAAGAGCTATTAAAAACGGAGGGTGGAAAGACGAATGCGAATTAGACCGAGTCGGATTAGAAAAGGAATGGATTGGAAAGTGGGAGAGACAGAAGGGGCGAAAGGACTCTTTGGGAAGCTCTGGAAATGATACGTTTAGCTCAATGAACCGTAGCCCGTTTTCACTGTCCACTTTGTCAAGGCTTTCTTGCCCCCTATTTTCCGTGCTTCTCGTAATGTAATGGAGCGACGAAGAGAAGGAATTTGGGCTAATTAAAAAGAAAATTGTTTAGCTGTAAAGCAACTAAAAATTACATTATCAATACTATTACAGGGTGTACAGTAACTCCCATGTAGAGACTCGACCATAATGCTCTATTGGTTTTTAGTTCTTGTAACGGCCGCCGAGCGCGTTTTTTTTTCCTTGTCAATCGTGGGATGTGATAAGTGGTGTAAAACGCTGCAAATTATTACACAAAGGTGTAGGTGTAGATGTATTCTCCGAGCTAACGTGGATCCCAAATTAAACTGGGAGTCACACTGTGATTTGAGCCTGACTATTTTCTTCTACAATCACAATTTTTTACACATACATTTTGGTTAATTTGATGTAATTTACGAGTGATATTTTCAGAAAAATGTGTTTCTTAGCAACTCAATCTGTACTTTGATAATTCAATGTGTTGGCAACTTAATTTGTACTTTTGGCAACCTAATTTGAAATTTTGGCAACTCACTTTGAACTTTTGCCATAAATCACTTTGAATTCTGGCAACTTATTTTGAACCTTTAGCAACTTAATTTGTAATTTCAGCGTCTTAATTTGTACTTTTGGCAACTATTTTGTACTTTTGGTCACTCAATTTGTACTATTGGCAACCTAATTTTAAATTTTGGCAACTAAATTTGAACTTTTGCCATAAATCACTTTGAATTCTGACAACTTAATTTGAACTTTTGGCTACTCAATTTGTACTATTGGCAACCTAATTTGAAATTTTGACAACTCAGTTTGTACTTTTGGCAACACTATTTGTACTTTTGACAACTCAATGTTTACTTTTGGCCACTCAATTTGTACTATTGGCAACCTAATTTGACTTTTGACAACTCAGTTTGTACTTTTTGCAACTTAATTTGTACTTTTGACAACTCAATGTTTACTTTTTGCCACTCAATTTGTACTATTGGCAACCTAATTTGACTTTTGACAACTCAGTTTGTACTTTTTGCAACTTAATTTGTACTTTTGACAACTCAATGTTTACTTTTGGCCACTCAATTTGTACTATTGGCAACCTAATTTGACTTTTGACAACTCAGATTGTACTTTTTGCAACTTAATTTGTACTTTTGACAACTCAATGTTTACTTTTGGCCACTCAATTTGTACTATTGGCAACCTAATTTGACTTTTGACAACTCAGTTTGTACTTTTTGCAACTTAATTTGTACTTTTGACAACTCAATGTTTACTTTTGGCCACTCAATTTGTACTATTGGCAACCTAATTTGACTTTTGACAACTCAGTTTGTACTTTTTGCAACTTAATTTGTACTTTTGACAACTCAGTGTTTACTTTTGGCCACTCAATTCGTACTATTGGCAACCTAATTTGACTTTTGACAACTCAATTTGTACTTTTTGCAACTTGATTTGTACTTTTGACAGCTCAATGTTTACTTTCGGCCACTGAATTTGTACTATTGGCAACTATTTTCTACTTTTGTCACTCAATTTGTACTATTGGCAACCTAATTTGACTTTTGACAACTCAGTTTGTACTTTTGCAACTTAATTTGTACTTTTGACAACTCAATGTTTACTTTTGGCCACTCAATTTGTACTATTGGCAACCTAATTTGACTTTTGACAACTCAGTTTGTACTTTTTGCAACTTAATTTGTACTTTTGACAACTCAATGTTTACTTTTGGCCACTCAATTTGTACTATTGGCAACCTAATTTGACTTTTGACAACTCAGTTTGTACTTTTTGCAACTTAATTTGTACTTTTGAAAACTCAATGTTTACTTTTGGCCACTCAATTTGTACTATTGGCAACCTAATTTGACTTTTGACAACTCAGTTTGTACTTTTTGCAACTTAATTTGTACTTTTGACAACTCAGTGTTTACTTTTGGCCACTCAATTCGTACTATTGGCAACCTAATTTGACTTTTGACAACTCAATTTGTACTTTTTGCAACTTGATTTGTACTTTTGACAGCTCAATGTTTACTTTCGGCCACTGAATTTGTACTATTGGCAACTATTTTCTACTTTTGTCACTCAATTTGTACTATTGGCA
Source organism: Apolygus lucorum (assembly GCA_009739505.2). Taxonomy (NCBI): domain Eukaryota; kingdom Metazoa; phylum Arthropoda; class Insecta; order Hemiptera; family Miridae; genus Apolygus; species Apolygus lucorum. The sequence goes on from CM019173.2 coordinate 39,097,513, forward strand.
ACCTAATTTGACTTTTGACAACTCAGTTTGTACTTTTGCAACTTAATTTGTACTTTTGACAACTCAATGTTTACTTTTGGCCACTCAATTTGTACTATTGGCAACCTAATTTGACTTTTGACAACTCAGTTTGTACTTTTTGCAACTTGATTTGTACTTTTGACAGCTCAATGTTTACTTTCGGCCACTGAATTTGTACTATTGGCAACTATTTTCTACTTTTGTCACTCAATTTGTACTATTGGCAACCTAATTTGACTTTTGACAACTCAGTTTGTACTTTTGCAACTTAATTTGTACTTTTGACAACTCAATGTTTACTTTTGTCACTCAATTTGTACTATTGGCAACCCAATTTGAAATTTTAGCAACTCAATTTGAATTTTGCCATAAATCACTTTGAATTCTGGCAACTTAGTTTGAACTTTTGACAACAATTTTGTACTTTTGGCTACTCATTTTGTACTATTGGCAACCTAACTTGAAATTTTTAAAACTCAGTATGTACTTTTGGCAACCCAATTTGACTTTTCACAACTCAATTTGTACTTTTGGCAACTTAATTTGTACTTTTGACAACTCAATGAGTACTTTTGGCCGCTCAATTTGTACTATTGGCAACTTAATTTGACTTTTGACAACTCAGTTTGTACTTTTGGCAACTCAATTTGACTGTTGTCAAATCAGTTTGTACTTTTGACAACTCAGTTTGTAATTTTGGCTACTCAGTTTGACTTTTGACATCTTAGTTTGTACTTTCAGCAACTTAATTTGAACTTTTGGAAACAATTTTGTACTTTTGGCCACTCAATTTGTACTATTGGCAACCTAATTTGACTTTTGACAACTCAGTTTGTGCTTTTAACAGCTCAGTTTGTACTTTTGTCAAATTAATTGGTACTTTTGGCATAAATCAATTTGAATTTTGGCAACTTAATTTGAACTTTCGGCAACTCGATTATAACTCACGTTTTGACAACTACTGGAGTCCTTGTCCTACTTTCTTACTTCTAGAATGTTCAATAAATGTTTTTCTATTGTTAACAAAAAATTACATGTGGGTTCTCAATGAATCCGGTGAGAAAATTAGAGTATTTATTTTCGTTTTAAAATTGTTATGTTTTCTAAACATTCCTTGTTTAAATATTTTGCAGGTCGACACTAATGAAGATTCAAATTCAGTTCAGGAGTTGAAGAGTAAAAAATATGAAAGGAGTTCAAGAGGGTTGGAGTGCAGAAAAGGATTCCATGTCGAGACTGAATATTGGAGTCATCAAAAGTACGGAGGAAGGTTTCGAATAAAAATTCAGAGGGGGTTCGGAACGAAAGTAGTAAAAATGGATAAAGATAAGAATGAGAATTGCGAATGTTGGTGGAAGGAATGGGAAATGATGAGCGACAGATGTTTCTTGTGAAATCAAAGAGCGAAATATCGGAGGGAAACGGAAGGGTCTACCAGACTACTGGGGACGATTTCCCAACCCCTACCCTTCTGTAGAAAGGTTTCCAAGTTTGCGGGCAGTTTGAGGTGTAGTTTGTGTCACCATTCAACGGCTTGATATACGACCTCTGACCCTTACAACTGTATTAGAGCTTTTGGGTTCGGGCAGGCCATTCAAACTTATCATGGCTCCTTTACCGACTGTTCACAAGGGGCTAAATCAGCCCTTTGGGCCCCTCAACCCTCGGGTCGGCCGGATCCTCAACTTCATTACTCGACAAACACTAGAGCAATCCTGAAATTAACTTCTCGAAAGATTAATCGAAGTTTGGAAACTATGTAATTCACTATTTCAGGATGGTCTGGTGAAAATGGCTACATGCTTAGTAGGGCTGATGGGAACTGAAGCTCTAGAACAGCAATAATCATCATAATGAACCCCAAGTGACTTCAAACTGTACTTCAGAACTTCATCTTTCGCTAGATACGACTTGGTGCTTAGATACGCATCTCCGCTGGTGTTCACACATTGACCAGGTTCGAGCGAAGCTCTCAAAACATGTTTTCCTCCTAAGACGACTCTCATCAAATGTTTCTTCAAGTGTGCTGAGGTTGGCATATTATGGCCTAATATCGTCGGTACTGTCGTATGGACTTATCTTGTGGGGTGGTGCGAGTGGCATTAACAAAGTGTTTCGTCTCCAAAAGAGAGCTGTGAGAATTGTTGCAGGAGAAGCTCATCGCACCCCAGCCCGGCCTATCTTCAAGAGATTGAGGGTGCTCACGGTGCAAAGCATGTACGTTCTTTGCATTCTTGAGTACACTCACAAAAATGCCAACTCACTTCAACAGCGCCGCGATGTCCACACGCACGACACGCGCCACCGGTGTGATATTGATGTGCCTTTCTTCAGGCTTTCTGGCTCCCAATCGCGTTTTATTTATATGGGCCCATCTCTCTACAACCGCCTACCAGTAGCTGCAAGAACACTGAATAAAAACCAGTTCCACACATATATCAAGGATCTCCTTATTGACTGCCCACTATATTCAGTGGATGAATTTTTTGACCTAACTTTTTAATTGTTATTAAATGTTTTTATGTATATAGTTTGTAACTTTATGTATGCAGAAATCTGACTATTGTTATGTACATAATGTATGACAGCAATAAAAAACTTATCTATCTATCTATGATGGATTTCAGATACATGAAGTATACATTTTTCTAATTACGTGAATAATTGCCTGAAATTTCTGAAATCCGTTGAATTCATTCTTCATTGAGCAGGTCTGGTCTCATCTGGGCTCAACCTCCTCTCAACTAGATCGTCCACCAAGTTCATTTTATATTTCCTCAAATTTAGTCACTCGTTGCAACATCTTGATATATTCACCTTTTTCGGCGCCTTTCACTCTTCATTAAAATTTCAAATTGAGTTCATCGTTTAATTTATGAAATTCAAGTTTTTTTACAGAGAATATCTATGATTTTAACGCGATAATCTTGTTTAATCCGTTGGTGATGTTGGTTTTTGAGAACTTTCGAAGGAAATGAAGCTATTGCAATTAATTAAAAATTTTCAACATGGAAAATGTTGAAAATTGCTTCAACGGAATTTTGTATTCCAAAAACTAAAAATTGTACGAAATTTGTTTAGTAAAATGTAAAATGGCGCACGTTCGTCGTAACCAAACAAGTAACGTCAATATTAGCCAAGTAGGTAAGTACCTCCATACCTATTTGAAATAATAAACCACAATGAACGGAGACTCGGCTTCATTTGTGATTCACGTTCGTGTTTCTGATTTATCGAAATCCCAACTCTTAGTTTTCATAGGGAGCGAAAGGTTGGTCCTAAAGAGCCCAAGATGGTCTCATTCGATTCTAAAAATGCAATATCTACTAATTTAAGAGTGGGGAATGCTTTTAGTGAGGACATTTTCATTGGCCGAGGGATACCTCAAGGAACAGTTTTAGGTCCTATTTTGTTTCTGCTTTATATAATGATATTTTTAATTTGAAGATTGAAGGTAAAATGTTCGGTTTTGCGGATGAAACTTCCCTTACTTTTTGGGGGGATGATTATTGTAATGTAATTGATTGTATAAGTTCTCATCTTTTTTGGGTTAAAAATTGGTTCAATATAAAGCTTTTCCAGTTTATCGTGATGACTTGTCTTGCTGCAGTGGAAATTGTTCTTGTACCTGCGTTTCGTTACCTTTCATGAGGTAGAGGTGTCAAACCGGAACATACCTGATTAAGTTTGTCATCTAGACAATGTCTAGATGACAAACTTAATGAGGTATGTTCCACAAAATGTCATTTTGTGAAGTGCAGTGTTCGATTACCAAAAACCCGAACAGAGTTTCAAAAAAAAATTCGTATGTCAAGAATTTTTGTGATGCAGGGCACGAATCTTTTTAGTTTCCACCGTTGTGAAAATTCTTTTAAAAATGTTCTGAAAAGTGGCATTTATTTTTATAAATTGCTAATTTTGTTTTGTTTTTTCTTCAAATTTTGTATGATTTCTTTTTAAATTTCTTTTTTTCATTCAAACGATAAATTGTTTAATTTAATTTAACTCAGCTTGTGGCCCAACAACTCCACTTAAGAGCACAAGTTCTTTTGAACTTATTCTTTTAGTGGGCATATTCTTAATCATTATTTTACACTTTTTTGTTGAATATTTTTGTATATTGTATGAAAAGCATAATTTTGCACATGTTTGGATAAAAAATAAATATTTATATTTTCATTTTCGAATAAAAATAAAATATTTTTTATGTTTTTTCCGAATACATAAATTGAATTGAAAAAAAATTAAATGCCTACATGAAAAAACAATAGGTATTTATCGAAAGTTTTTGAACGTTTTAGCCCTTATTTTTCACCCCTAAGATGTGACTGACATCAACCAAAAGCTTAGCAGCACAACTAGACCCCGAATGGAGCCTACATACCAAATTTCATCAAAATCGGTCCATGGGAACTAAGGAAAGTGCCGCGTACGGCGGATTCTTAATAATACGGATTTCTTCATAATAATAATAATAATCATTATAATAATATAATTCCATTTTCGGATTCTAGGAACCTTGAAGCGTAAACCATAAAGTTTAGAGGGGGGGAGGGGTACAATTTTTTTTCTTGGTAGATTCCAAAGGTTCACTATTGAAAATAATAAACGGAAAAAAATCTTCTATCTATGCGACATGTTGCAGTAATCGCATCATTTCCAAGTCTACCAAAGAGAGAATAAAAATTGAGCAGCAAAAGATAAACCCGTTTATGTATTTCAGTATTCGTGGTTCTATCGGGTTAATAAAACGCTCAAGTCAGTAATAGCGTCCCATTCTGGTCTTGAAGTGATATGAAATAGAAAAAGTAATACCAGACGTTCTTTTCTGTGCGGAGTAGGAATATTGCAATATGTCGGTGTATGGTGTTCGGGAGGTAATATGAAGGGCGGTATACTTCTACGAATTCAATAAGTCTATAAATGCAGGAGGTGCAGTGAAAAGTGCAAGAGAGCCTACAAATTTGTCCTAGAGAGCTCCGAATGGTCTCAAAATTTTTTTTTAATTCTATAGAATCTTAAATAGAAGGGAAAACAATACCTTATAATATAAATTGAAAATTTTCAATAAATTGAAATTTTGAAAACGCCCTAACTCAAAAAGTTTCAATATTATCTACAGTTTTTGAGTTAGGGCGTATCCAAAATTTCAAAAGTGTCCCTTAGAAGTGACCTACATCAACCAAAATCTTCGGGGCACAACTAGACTCCAAATGGAGCCTACATACTAAATTTCATCAAAATCGGTCAATGCTAAGTGGGGAAAGTGCTGCGTAAGGCGGACGGCGGACGGACGGCCAAATTTTTATTCGATTTTTGGATTCTTCGTACCTTGAAACGTGAACCATCAAATTTTCAGGAGGTGTTAATAAATTTTCTTTCTTGGTCGATTCCAAAGGTTCATTATTGAAAATAATAAACCAAAATTTGGCCGTCAGTCCGCCGTACGCGGCACTTTTGCCACTTAGCATTGACCGATTTTGATGAAATTTGGTATGTAGGCTCCATTTGGGGTCTAGTTGTGCCCCGAAGATTTTGGTTGATGTAGGTCACTTCTGAGGGTTCAAAAATGAATTTTGAAATTTTGAAAACGCCCTAACTCAAAAAATTTTGATATTGTTTTTCCTTCAATTTAAGATTCTATAAAATTTTTAGAATTTTTTGAGACCACGCGGAGCTCTGTAGTACACACCGTTTGCTCCCTACGAGAATTTAAGGGTTGGACGTACGATAAATCAGAAACACGATTGTGAATCGCAGAAGAGGCCTAATCTCCGTTCAAATTTTAGTTGACCGAAATGCGATCGATGTTTTTCTTCATATTGGATGGTTGGTGGCTTTGCAGACGATTGATCTATATAGACAAATAATAAACAATTGTGTAATCATTTGCAGCGTTTTTCGATTGGTATAGAACACTGTTTATCGTTAGATTCCCGTGAGGAGCCCTCAAATACTCATTTGCGTGTTTCTTTCCGGAAAACAAGCCGGAGGGCTCAATAGAACGAGCGTGAGAGGCAACAAGCCATGATGTATCGTATGGCTATCACATTAGCGAGATTTACGGCCGGCCATCAACGTCAGTTGTAGGGTCGAAGTGGAATACCTAACAACCTTCGTCACAGATGGATAGCTGGAAATGATTCAGCCGATACGTCTGCACGAGGGTGGCCGTTGGTAGTTTCTCTAGTTGAGCCGTTGTAAGTCGGGAAATTTGAAAATTGAACCTTTTATTCAAGCAGAACCAAAAGTGTTCCTCCCACAATATTCGACATGAAACGTACAACTCACGACCAAGTTGCAGATTTTCTTCGTTTATAAACATCAACACAATGAAGTTATATCTGAAGTAATAATTTCAAACCACTCAGCTCCCCGTGGACCACCCCGTATATTGAATTTCGCTTGACAATTCCTATAGTTTCAGCGAATTTTCAAGAAAATGAAGCTATTGCATTGGTTTCCAAATGTTTAAAATGGGCTTTTCTCAAGAAATTTCTTCACTGAAATCCGTTTTGGACCCTTCTGAATCGATCCCTGGAGTTTTTCCAAAAATCATATGTACATATATTTATATATAATATATCTAAATATATACATATTATATTATAATGAAAATGAAGGATACATATTTGTTGTACCAAGAAATTCAGTAGCCGTCCACACGTACCCACGTACCCAGAGTACCCACGTACTCTATGAGTTCATCGAGACGAGTAGAACGTGAATATGGACTCCTAACATCTTCAAAGCATACCCAGTGCATACAGTATGTTGGTAGATATACTGAAAATCGAAAAAACCAACTATAGCCTTGTGGGTACTCTATGAGTTTGTGGAGGCGATTGAAATGTGAAAAGAGACTTCTAAATCTTCAAAACATACCCAGTGCATACAGTATGTCGGTATGCTATACTGAAAATCGAAAAAACCAAGAATCGTGTAAAAAAAAAAAAAACTTTCTAAAAGATTAGCCTTATCTCCGTTCAAATTTTTCGAATTAAGGGGGCTTCAGACAGTCGCCGTTCGTTCTTATTATTCCGCGATATTGAAGGCGCAAAAAATTAAAAAGTTTAAATTTGAAATTTTAAAGAATTTTAGAAATGCATTAGTGCACAGTCCTAGGGAATTGAAAAACTGAAATATTGCCGCTGGAATCATCAAGATTGAACAATAATTGCCAGAGAAATACGGGGAATACTACTGAATAAACGGGTATTCCCATGTATTTCCCAAATTTCCCTGGCAATTATTGTTCAATCTTGATGATTCCAGCGACAATATTTCAGTTTTTCAATTCCCTAGGGCCGTGCACTAATGCATTTCTAAAATTCTTTAAAATTTCAAATTTAAACTTTTAAATTTTTGCGCCTTCAATATCGTGAAATACTGACCCAGAACGAGGTACGAACGACGACCGACAGAGACCCCCTTAAGTTTGAAGCGTTACCGCTTCAAAATAAACTCGATTGTGAAGCGAAAATATGGAGGTAGCTCTTGACAATATCAGATCTGTGTTCTTTGCAGGCGAGTGATCAGTACAGAAAAATAATAAACCTATGTGTAATAATTTGCAGCGTTTTTCGATACAGAACTAATGCATTCACCATTGACTGTGACTTTCATCTCCGGAATATGTTTACCAAGTGTTGCAAGGAGGTTGAGCAACTCGAAGAGAAGTAGTAGAGAGAAGGGAAGCCGAAATTCTTCGTAAAATATTTTTTCCCTGAATTTTTTAGTCAATGAAATATTTTGGACGTCTAAAACCTGAACAATTCACCAGTGCAAGGCAAGGATCATGAGTGGTTTGAGATAACAGAATTGTGGGTTTTGACGATTTTGCTGGAGAGAGGAAGAAAATTTGGAAATGTGTTAACTTTGTTGTTGTTTGAGTGTTTTGGTTAATTATTTTCAATAATGAACCTTTACCATTGACCAAGAAATAAAATTTTTCAACACTCCCTCAAAATTTTTTGGTTTACGTTTCAAGGTACGTAAAATCCAAAAATCGAATAAAAATTTGGCCGTCCGCGGCACTTGTGCCACTTAGCATTGACCGATTTTGATGAAATTTGGTATGTGGGCTCCATTTGGGGTCTAGTTGTGCCCCGAAGATTTTTGTTGGTGTAGGTCACTGAAGGGTTGAAAAATAAAGTTTAAATTTTTGAGAACAACCTATTTCAAAAAATTTTGATATATAGGTATTGTTTTTCCTTCAATTTAAGATAGCATAAAATTTAGTATAGTTTAGTTAGAATAGAAGAGCTAGTAAAGAAATCAGAAACACGAGTGCGATCCATGATAGCGAATTTTCAAGGAAAATGAAGCTATTGCAATGGCCTCAAAATTTTTACAATGGACTTTTTCGAAAACTTTTTACACTGAAATCCGTTTTGGAACATTCTGAAACGATCCCCGAAGTTTTTCGAAAAATCATATGTGTATATAATATATACACATATGATTATATGTGTGTCATTTCGCAAGATAACTTGAGTAATTGTTTAGAAATTTTGTTTAGTTTTTGCCAAAATGTTCGTAACAACACACGATAGGTCAAGTTCGTTAACCAGCAATTTTGGACAATTCAAAGTGGTCCAATATTTTTTAAAAAGTCCAAAAAAATGGGTTTTCCCCGTTTTTTGTGGTTATTACCTTCAAAATCATGGTAATATATGGTATATTCGGATTCAGCACAAAATTTCTGATATGAATGTTCTTCAAAAATGAAAATTGTCCAAAATTAAGAAAAGTATGTATCTATTTATATATATAATGAATACGTGCGTATATTTGCTGTACCCAGAAATGCAGTAGCCGTGTGAGTACTCTATGAGTTTGTAGCGACGAGTAGATCATGAATATGGACACCTAACATCTTCAAAGCATACCCAGTGCATACAGTATGTTGGTATGCTATTCTGAAAATCGAAAAACCAAGAATCGTGAAAAAAAAACTTTCTAAAAGAAATTGCAACACCTTTTTTCCTTCTCTTAACCGTACCTTCAACTAAAAGATTTCTTTGAAAATTCGCTCATTAATTCATGCTACATGAATGTACTTTTCTCCTTCAATTTAAGATAGTATAGAATTTAGTAAGTATAGTTTAGCTAGAATAGAAGAGTTAGTATAGAAATCAGAAACACGAGTAAGAATCGCAAAAGAGTCCGAATCTCCGTTCAAATGTTATTATTCAAGTTGGTTGGTGCAACAATGGCAAAGCCGTGTTCTTTGCAGACGAGTGATCTATATATAAAAATAATAAACCTTTGTGTAATAATTTGCAGCGTTTTTGAAAGGCATCGCATACGAAGGAAACGACCTTTTAATGGGTATTGGGCTGCAGATGCAACAGGAAACCACCGGCAGAAAGGCGTTCGAGGGGGCGTTGCTGGTGGGCAGGAGGGGAACCCATGTGACTCACCTACAGCCACTTCTGGCACCTCGTTTATTCGCTGGTTTCCTTACTGCTGAAGATTTCTGAGGTCTTACCTGTGCAAGAGTGTTGGTGACGAGACGACGCAGCCGGCGGAGCTGCTGAGCTGCGAGCAGCCGAACCTGACGAACCTGCTGAAGCCGGCTTCCAGACGGCACAAGGGTAGACCCCCACCAGGTTGTACCCCACAACTAGGGGGGGACCTCCCGACGAGCTCTCGACCACGGAAATCTTGACTCAGTTTTGAGTGCGACGGGCCGGAATCTGGAGACCCGGGCCGTTGGGTGTCCTTCGAGCCGTCGGTCGGACGCTTCTTCGTCAATGTATGAACCCGTCCAACACTCGTTTACGGGCGATTTGTATCAAACAGCGATTTGCCAGAAACTTCAAATCGACATCAAGAAATCACGTCTTCAGCGAATTTGGCGGACGATGGAGTTGTTGTTCTTTCACGACAAAACCGTGACTTTTCGGTCAAAATACGACGTTTTTTCCGTCCGGGGGAAAAAGTTTTCGAAAAACTTTCGTATGGATTCACGTAGAACCTGAAACCGACGATTGGGGGTGTTGTTTGAAGAAACAAGAGGGCGCAAAGCGGATTGTGTTGGACGTACGAGGGTGGCGTATCTCAAAACAAGAACGAAATAACACTACGGTCTAGTACCGACACCGTCTGTACAATAAATAAACTCCGAAGCAAACCGAAGGGCTTGAAGACTGGGGGGGCACGGCCCCCCCTCTCTAGAGGGGAAAACTGCGCCCCCTCCTACCCAGCGCGCAGCCTCCTGCCATCACACACCAATCAATGAAAATATAAACCGGTCTCCACTCGTAGACACAACACAACACAATACACAACAACATTTTTCGACGACACGACACCTGACGTCGGCAGTTCGAACCCGACTCGAGTGATTCTATTGTTTATATTTTTTAGGCGTCGATTTCACCCGGGATTTGGTCCGCCCTCTCCGGCTCGCAAGGAAACTGTGTCAAGTCGAGGAACCACACCTCTGCAACCTGCCTGTAACCTTCCCCGCTCCCGGGGATGTTTATGTTTTTTGTCGTAAAACATAAACAACACGGTCGAATGGTAACAACGCGACACGCAAGTATTACTACACGTAAGGTGCAATTGATATTTACGTTAATTATTCCACATTTTATCGATCAGGTGTCTTCCAAGTGCAGTGACCTACTTATCTTTCCATGATGAGAATTTTGAAAAACCAAATTATCAATAATCAGGACTGTTCATTAAGAGCATCAACTGCCACAAACGCGGATTGATCACTCTATTCCATTGATTGATTAGTCAGTATATAACATGTTGAATACCACATGAATATTATATAAAATTGGACAGATCCAAGCTTTTTATCAACCTAAAAATGCATCAAAATTGCCAAAAATCACAATTTGTATCACTCTATCCCATTAATTGTTCCATCAGCTAGTCAAGACCACATGAAAACTATGTAAACAGCCAAATGGACCCTATAGCTGGAATAAATTTTAATTATTCTACATTTTATCGATCGGGTGTCTTCCAAGTGCAGTGACCTACTTATCTTTCCATGATGAGAATTTTGAAAAACCAAATTATCAATAATCAGGACTGTTCATTGAAAGCATCAAAACTGCCACAAACTCGGATTGATCAATCTATTCCATTGATTGATTAGTCAGTATTTAACATGTTGAATACCACATGAATATTATATAAAATTGGACAGATCCAAGGTGCAATAAATTGTAATTATTCCACATTTATCGATGGGGTGTCTTCCAAGTTCAGTGACCTACTTATCTCTTCTCTATGGGACTTTTCAAAGATACCAATGAATCAGAACTGTACCCTCAGATTGGCTCCATCATTAACTACAAAAGTGTAGAAACCCCATAAATAAGTCGTTTCAATCACTAAACCCTATGATACTCTTGAAACGACTCTTTGATATCAACCTAGAAATGCATCAAAATTGTCAAAAATCACAATTTTTTATCATTCAATCCCATTAATTGCTCTGCCAGCTCGTCAAGACCACATGAAAACTATGGAAACAGCCGAATAGACCCTACAGTTGGAATAAATTTTAATTATTCTACATTTATCGATGGGGTCTCTTCCAAGTTCAGTGACCTACTTATCTCTTCTCTATGGGACTTTGACTTTTCAATAATTCTAATTAATGAGCACTGTGCTCTCAGATTGGCTCCTTCATTAACTACAAAAGTGTAGAAATCCCATAAATAAGCCACTTGTCGTTTCAATCACTATGATACTCTTGAAACGACCCCTTGATATCAGTCAAAAAATGCAACGAAATTGCCAAAAACCACAGTAGTTTTGATCACACTATCCCATCAATATCGTTCCATCAGCTGAAGACATGTTGATTATCACATGAAAACTACCAATATAAACAATCAAATAAATCCTACTTACAGCTGCAATTAATTTCAATTAATTTTCACATCCCCAATGTACTTCTTGATCTTGAGCAACAAATGCATCAAAATTGCCAGGAATCACAGTAATTTTGATCACTATGTCCCCTAAACTGCTCTATCACCTTCTATCACCTCATCAAGACAATTGATTACCACATGAAAACGTCATAAACAATCAAATACATCCTATAGGTGCAATAAATTTTAATTATTTCACAATTATCAATGGGTATCTTCCGAGTTCACTGCCCTAATTATCTCTTCTGTATGGGACTTTTCAAAAATTCTGAATTGACATGTCGAATCCTTTAACTTTACCTTAAGTCTAAATCCTAACCCCCGCTCTTAAAATGAATCCGTGGTCTCAAGCAAGAAATGCATCAAAATTTCCAAAAACCACAGTAGTTCTGACTTCTCTAACCCATCAATTGATTTTTCATCAGATCAAGAATTGATGATTACCACATAAAAACTACATAAAAAAAACAAATAGATCCTACAACTGCAACAAATTTTAATAATTCCACATATATCGAGTCTCCCGAGTTCAGTGACCTACTTATCTCTTCTCTATGGGACTTTTCGAAAATTCTCAATTAACAAGTCAAATCCTAAAATCAGCCCTGAATTCCTAAAATGGCTCCTTCATCCTCAATAAAAATCCATAAACATTCCCAAAACCACAGTAGTTTTGATCACTCTACCCCATAAATTGATTTATGAACATGGAGCCGTCATGTTGATTACCACATGAAAATGATATAAACTATCTGATAAACTAGATGCAATTAGGCAATAAATTTCTATTTTATGTTATTCACATCTATAAATGGGTGTCTTCCAAGCTCAGTGACCTGAGCGACATGAATGACCTGTGTGTTCAGTGACCTGTTGGGTGACATGAGCTCTATCGGCTCATTAAGACATGTTGACTACCATATATAAACGATGTAAACAATCTGATAGATCCTACAGCTGTGATAAATTGATATTAATTATTACTAAGTAATTGTCTGTCGATCGGGTATCTCCCAAGTTCAGTGACCTACTTATCTCTTCTCTATGGGACTTTTCAAAAATTCTAATTAATAAGACTGTACCCTCAAATTGGCTCCTTCATCTTCAGCAATAAAAGTGTCGAAATTCCATAAATAACCATCACTAGTCATTTCAATCACTATACCCCATTGTACTACTTGATCTTCAGTATCAATGCATCAAAATTGCCAAAAACCATAGTTGTTTTGACTACTTGATCGCATCAATGGATTTTTCAGCTGAGCACGATATATGTTGATTACCACATGAAAAGGATATAAACATTCAAATAGATCATACAGCTACAATATTAACGAATTTTCAAAGGAAATGAAGCTGTAGCAATGTCCTCAAAATTTTTAGAATGGGCTTTTTCGAGAAAAACATTTCTCTGAAATCCGAAGAAAAACGGTGAAAAGGAACCAGATTTCAATGAAAATTTTCTCATTAACTCATGCTGCTTGAAAAGACTTAAAAAATTATTCCACATTTATCGATGCGGTCTCTTCCAAGTTCAGTGCCCTACTTATCACCTCATCAGGGGATTTTTCCAAAATTCTCAATCAACAAGTTGAATCCTTTAATCAACACTCCACTCTCACAATAAATCCGTGATCTTCAGTAGAAAATACACCAAAATTGCCAAAAACTATAGTCGTTTTGGTACTTTCGCATTATACGGGCGCCACTTATATGCAGCGCGCTGCGGCGGTTAGGTTATCGTAATTATGTTTCTAGGACTTTCCTTGTTTCGTAACGAATCAAACTATACCCGATGAGTCATACTTTCGCATGTGTATGTCATAATATGACATATATTATATTTCGTCATATATATTTCGCACGTCATACCTGGCATATACGATTTTTCCATGCTTTCTGTGCAGATGTGCCTTGCTGTTGGGTGGTTTGGTATATATATGACATACACATGCGAAAGTATGACTCATCGGGTATAGTTTGATTCGTTACAAAACAAGGAAAGTCCTAGAAACATAATTACGATAACCTAACCGCCGCAGCGCGCTGTATATAAGTGGCGCCCGTATAATTCGAAAGTACCGTCGTTTTGACTACTTGATTCCATCGATTGATTTTTCAGCTGATCAAGACTTGTTGATTACCACATGAAAACGATATAAACAGTCTCATAAATCCTACAACTGTAATTTAAAAAAATTCTATTCAATTTTATTATTTCTTACGTATTTCGGGTTAACTTTCTTCCTTGTTCGATTCCACAGGTTCATTATTAAAAATAATAAGGCAATAAAAATAAAGACAGGTGTGAGGTAACCAGTCTCACTCCAATCATGATTATTATCGATCAAATAAAATAATTTAACAAACATCACATTGGTGTCTTAGACGTATTTCTTTTTCTATTACTTATTTTCATATATTTTGTTATTAAGTGTGGGAATACTCCTACAATAATACAGATACTATTGTAGGAATAAAAATTGTAAAAATCACGATTATTGAAATGAATTTTTTGCGAGGTAGCTTCACTTTTCACTCAACTCGACTGCCTTTTTTCGATTCAGTAACGTAATATATAGGTTATCCAAGTCAGATTGAGAACTTTTCAAATCAAATTTAGAATCTTCCAAATCAAAATGAGAACTTTCCAAATCAAATTGAGAACTTTCCAAATCAAATTGAGAATTTTCCAAATCAAATTGAGAATTTTCCAAATCAAATTGAGAACTTTCCAAATCAAATTGAGAATTTTCCAAATCAAACTGAGAACTTTCCAAATCAAATTGAGAATTTTCCAAATCAAATTGAGAACTTTCCAAATCAAATTGGGAATTTTCCAAATCAAATTGAGAATTTTCCTAATCAAATTGAGAACTTTCCAAATCAAATTGAGAATTTTCCAAATCAAATTGAGAACTTTCCAAATCAAATTGAGAACTTTCCAAATCAAATTGAGAATTTTCCAAATCAAATTGAGAATTTTCCATTTCTAACGACGTAACTACGAACAGTAATTATCCGTTAGTATAGCACAATCCAAAAGTTGCTGAACAATCAAAAAAAAAATTTTTAATCCGTCCAGCCGTTTAGGCCTTAACTTGGTACCCTACCCACATACAGGTTATCTATCCTATTGCACTTAGCCCGTCTGCAGCCCCTTCACTCACATTGTCGCTACCTACCTTCGTCCAGACGGCTGGAAACAATAAACAACATGTTCCTTTTTGGATGCACCATGCAGTTACTGTCAGAGCGAAAATACAAGAACTGGGCTTCTCAGTTAAGGCCCCAACTCAACCCGGCCGAAAAGGCTTTTTCAAAAACCAAAATGTACGTCAGAAATGTGCTGAGTGAACCTGGAGGGCAACAACACATCCTGTCAGATGTCATATCTGACGGTGTCGGAACTATCAGAACCACCGACTGCTCAAATTGGGTCATAGATATGATGGTTTAACTTCCAAAGGCAGCTGCTGGAATTCCACTTCACTAAAAGTGCCGTTCTTTAATTTCATCTTCAATTTTTCTAAGGATGAGTTTGAATTTACAACTGTAAATTCAAGTGAAGTGGGTAATGAAGTAGGTAACTACCTACTTCATAATTTTCATAATTTTAATATGAACTTGAAAAAATGAATGAATCCTTTCCATCTTGCATTACTCATCTTTTTCGTCTCTTCTACAAAATACTATACCTGTGTCATAAAATTTTGAGTTCTCAATTTGATTAGGAAAGTTCTCAATGTGATTTGGAAAATTCTCAATTTGATTTGGAAAGTTCTCAATTTGATTTGGAAGATTCTAAATTTGGTTTGGAAAATTCTCAATTTGATGTGGAAAATTCTCAATCTGACTTGGAAAACCTATAATTCAAGTAACTAGTTAGATTATGAAGGAACAAGGAGCCCGTAGATGACTAGACAGCTCCAGTGGTGAGAACTGGTTCCCTACTGCTCACCAGGTAGGTGCTCTGAAGAGCATAAAGTATTTCTTTTTTTTTCTTTTTTTCGATCTTCGGCGTTCCTGTTTGCTCAATCACCCCGAACTTTTTTTTTTCTCCACTTTCCCTCGAAAGATATACGAAAATTCTCTTCTGTTTTCCCGAAGAGGGCGGATTCTGGGGAAATGAAAGATCTTTCCTCCTCGGTTATAATGCGTGCAGAAGAGGGAACATTAAATCAAGGAAAGCCGTCCCTCCTGATGTACATTTCTCCCGGTTCTTTGGATCCGATCCAAAACCCCTTGCAACGAAGGGGATTTTTTTTTTGTTTTTGTTTCTTCTTGTTTTTTTTCCTCCCCATTTTTATGTACAACTTTAATACTGCAAAAGGCTAATGCGCCATAAGTTTTAGCTATCAACCGTTTTTGTATTTTGTTATAAACACATAAATCTCCGACGGGTTGTCAGATTGTGGGGGAGATCCAGGAGCGAATTTGAGTGATTTCAGGCTGTAAGAAAAATAGATGTTTGAAGAAATCACGTGGGCTGCAATTTTAAATTCAAACGAATTTAAGGCGATGAAATAAAAACTCCCAAATCATGAAAAATCTTATCGAATCGAACAATAATCATGAAGGTAGGTTAGAAGTTAGGGCTTCAGCAAAGATTTCATGACAGACAGACAGACACGGAACCAAAATTGTTCAGGAAGGGAGTTGTTGGAGAGAGGATTTTCCCTGACAACACGTAAGGTTTACGTACCCTACCACTGCAGGGTTAACCTCAAGTTCTGAATATTTTCTATATTTTAAGTTTTGAAATATGATTAAAATATGTTTTGCGAGAAATTTTTGAAGGTCCCTTACGGTGACTACTACTAAAATTTTGGTAGCGAATACCTACTACCGATGAATGTTGGTTGCTCTCC
The DNA here is from genome assembly GCA_009739505.2 of Apolygus lucorum. Lineage (NCBI taxonomy): Eukaryota > Metazoa > Arthropoda > Insecta > Hemiptera > Miridae > Apolygus > Apolygus lucorum. The sequence goes on from CM019173.2 coordinate 39,114,314, forward strand.
TTCATTTTCTGGAAAACCATTCAATGGACTTGCGTTTTTGAAATAGCCATTCAATAAAGCAGCTGTTGGGGGGTAGAAAAAAATCAAGAGTGAAAGAAATAAAGGACAATTTACGAAACCACGACATAAAAATCCTAAACCGGGTTGCTTAACCCTAATTAGACCATGGTATCACTAGTGTCACCGAAAACATCTCAGGAACTCCAAGGTCTTCGTGAAGTGTCACCGGAGTAACACAAATTAAATTGCAAGTTTAAATTTAATGGACAGCAAGATTTTTTATGGGCAATTTGAAGTCTCAAAATAGAGTCATGACAAAAATTTCCAGATAAATCGATGAGAAAATATTCAAAATTTTTGTCATAAAATAATTTTTTGACTTCTAATAAATTACAAAAAAGTCAGCTCTGTCCATTAATTATTAAAGTAGAATTTAAATCTAGTTTATCTGGTGATACATTGAGACAGCTTTGGAATTCCTAAGGTGGTGACACTAGTGACACCATGGTCCAAATAGGGTTAAGGGTGGCAACTACTGGTGCATTTACTCTATTCCGCCCGACAGGCAGATACAGAACCAAAATGGTTTACACTACATTGACACAATTTTCATTCAATATTGAAAGCTCTGAAAGGATTTGAACTTTCAAATACTTACCTCATTTCATGTTTTTGGCGAAATTCGGTTGGGGTTTTCTAAGTACAGTATGCCTAGAAATGTATCACAATGAGTGGCTCCGCGCTTGGATTGAACAAATATGAGAGTAGTGCTTACGTGATTACATGACTTTTGGTATATTTATAAAGAACCTTTGATATCTTGATGGTTTTTCATGTCCACCAGTCCGTTTCTTGCGATCTGTGGTAGCTTCAAGGGCCTAGCTTAAGCAATCGTTCGATCTCTGGACCACAAAGAGACACGATCAGGCAGAATATCTACGAATATCGTACCATCACTCTCGTTTCTCTCCACTCCACACAGAGTTGTTAAAATAGGAAATGCAATTTATTACCATTAGCCTTCCGGTCATGGGTATGGTTTTCGATGTTAAAGCTAGCGGACACTTTTCAATGTTGAAAAAAGAAATTCCCCAAAATCAAAATTTACACGGGCGGACGGCCAAATTTCTATTCGATTTTTGGATTCTACGTACCTTGAAAAGTAAACCAACAAATTTTGAGGGGGTTTAAAAAAATTTTCTTGGTCGATTCCAAAGGTTCATTATTGAAAATAATAAACCAAAACACAAAAGAACCACAAAAAAACTTTGAGTAATAATTTTCAGAGGTTTTTCCATCAAATTTTAACAACCACAATAGGAAACTTTGCCTCGTTCAACTGAAACAACCTTGATATTTGCATAGCAGCAAACGAAAGATATTTAAATTAACGTTATCTCACCTTACGGAAAGCCTTTGGGATTTATGCTGTAAAGATTTATTCTGTCGGCAATTCTAAGCTTCTTTTTTTCTTCACCGTATTTTCACTCGTTTTTTTTCTAACCTTAGAATGAAAGTCAAGTTCCTCATTAGCACCTTCGGATAGCGCTGGCTCAATGTTGGGGGGGTGAAGAAAAAATCTAAAACAAACGGAAACCATCGATCTTTCAGTCCAGTTTGCCTAACGACTCGGTGATTTAAAACAAAAAACCACGCTTGAACTGAAGAAAACTCGTCTCTCTTGAATACGGGGAGGGGGAGAGTTGGTCACTCAGTGCTGAAGTTCAACTATGCTGGTGGACCTGCTGTCAACTCGAAATCGTCTGTTCTAGGTCACTGAATGCGCAATAGTACCCATTGAACCTGTAGAGTTGATTCCGTAAGAACTTTTCATTGGCAACTTTTAAAAACTATTTTAAAAAAATTACCTACGTGCTAAAACATGATCGAAAAAACTGTTCACCCCTAAAATCATGACATCAAGTGGTTTCATTTTGTCCGATGAAATTTTCGAAGGTTCGCAGAGTACAAACTATCACCGTAACTACCATCGTAACTATCACCGTAACTACCGTAACTATCATCGTAACTACCATCGTAACTAACACCGTAACTAACACCGTAACTATCATCGTAACTATCACCGTCGTCGTATGCTATGCCAGGAAGAAAACCATCAAGTATGAAGACAAACGCTGCAAATTATTACAAAAAGGTTTATTATTTTTCTATACAGGGTATTTGACGAAAAGGTTACACCCCCCTTCATTTTCGCAAAATACAGCGTAAAAAATTCCGACCATCGCAATTCTTCATGATTTTTTGTGGGTACCTCAGGAAAAATACTTTTGCGCAAAAAAGAATCGTGGCAATTGACACCAACTTCATTTTTTCATAAAGAACCCCCCCTCTTTATTAGAGATTCGGATTCTACGTAAAAATTCATACCCGAACCAATTTTATTATTGCGTGTAACCTGGCTTTTTGAACACTCTAAGTTGCGCAACTCCACAATGGGGTATTTCGGTGGGTCGGAAATTCAGGTTTTTGACCTTAAATTTGGATTCAGTACCCTTGAAAACCTATATACTCCAACTTTAAGCCCAATGATACTATAACATGTGGTAGAAAAATTAATTAAAGAGATTACACGTTTGAAAAAAAGGCGGACCTCCCTTAACGCACACACACATATGCCGCGCGCGTGTGTGAGTAGTATTTTGTAGTATCCAAGAGGTCCTCCAAGGGTTTCATCGCTTCTCTGTGCATGGATACTTTTTTCGACAGTTGGCTACCTACGTCACGATTGGCTAGCTACGTCACACCATTCAAATCTTCAACTTTCCTTAGCTTCTCTGATTTTTTAAAAACATTTTCTCGACGAACAGACCCGATTACCGTTATTTCTGAGCCATACTCTTTTGAAAAAAAAATTTTTTTTAAATTGACTGAAATACCCCATTGCGCAAAAATTAGGTTTTGGAGAACCACTAAGTGTGGCAGATGTTTTTTCATCATTTTTTGACGCTGAATCACAGGGTGTCATCCGTTTTTCAATTTGACTCGAATTTTTCTAAATGGCGGCCAAAATTCGGTTGTTGTTAGTGAAAAAATCGCTTTTTAAAATCGTTATGAGTTTGTAGGCAATTTTATTCAGTTCAAGTATGATCGTGTTGCCGGTTTTTATTTTCAACTCCATCGTAGACGGCCCCAAGCCAGTGGTTCAAAAGGAGGTAAGAAAAATGAGAAATAAACATGATTTCGACCACAAAACTGATGTTTTCGTGAAAGAAATGATAATTTTTCCTCTTGAAATCTTGGTCTTCCTCAAAACGGATGACACCCTGTGACTCAGCGTCAAAAAATGATGAAAAAACATGTGCCACACTTAGGTTCTCCAAAACCTAATTTTTGCGCAATTGTGGAGTTGCGCAACTTAGAGCGTTTAAAACGCCAGGTTGCGCGCAGTAAAACAAATCGATTCGGGTTTGAATTTTTCATGAAATTTGACGTAGAATCCGAATCTGTAATAAAAAAGGGGGAGTTTCTTTGAAAAAATGAAGTTAGTGTCGATTGCGCTCGATTGCGCGCAACTTTTTTGCGCAAAAGTATTTTTCCTGATATTCTCACAAAAAATCATGAGGAATTGCGTTGGTCCGAATTTTTTACGCTGTACTTTGCGAAAATGAAAGGGGGTGTAACCTTTTCGTGAAACACCCTGTAGATCACTCGTCTGCAAAGAACGTGGCGAAGCCAAGCAAAAGGTTTCGAGGTTGTTTTTTTGCATGGAATGATTACTCACAATATTGCTTTTATATAATAGGCTTTTTACACTTTTGCAGGGACCAAAATGAAAAATTGTGTCCTTGAAGGTACCTGATAGAACCATTCGAGCTCGACATGGTTAAAAACAGCTGTGAGAACAGGAGTCCCGGCGTCTGTTTGCTCACTCAAGATCACTTCTCTCTCTGTTTGCACCGACTCCCTTCGCAGCGTCTTCTTTTGTTCCATTCCCTACGCCTTTCACGTTCTTTGTTTGGAGTGGGGGACGGTTGTGCCCTCGGGCATCGTCTGTCTCCGCTGATCGTAGTCCCGTTCGGCGAAGGATATTTGCAAATCATTATGAAGCTGCAGCTGCCTGAGTCACTCGTCATCCCCACGTGAGGACACGTGTCGGCTACGAGGTAGGTGGTGTAAAATTGACTCCTTTTGACTTCGTGATTTCAAATGCCACTACATCAAGAAACTTAGAGAGGACTGTAAAATTCACTTTTAATGGTAGCGAAACTACAAATTGGCACAATATTCTCAGAATTTCAAAATTTGCGTTATGCACGTATCTCCTAAGCGACAACAAAGTTATTTCTGGGAAATCGCTAAAAAAAACATTCAACCCGACTCTTACATCTGAAGAGCCTTGTTTTTGGCAAATTTTAACGTTAATCCCCTCGTGGGATCATGTCTTTTCTCGCCGCTTAGTGGGAACATCTGCTTGTGATTCAGCTATTATAGCTATAATAGCAGTAAATCGTCGCTATTTACTGCTATAATAGCAGTAAATCGTCTCTAAAAAATATATTGAGACCCGCGGTTCAACTTAATATAGCATTTCCAAGTCAAACGGAGGACCCAGTGGGGAACAATCACATCTCAACATCACTCCAGTTAATGATGGGGAAAAAAATTCATTCTTGGGACTCGAAAAGATAAAAAATGTTAATTTGTTACTAAAACATTATGTATTCAATGTTTTTAAAAACGTAAAGTACATCATTTCTTAACTATAAAGATGAGATCATAGAAATTCTACATATTAGTCGAAATGTTTTATTTATATTTTAAATGGAGTGAATGTTTTTTGAGGGTCATACTCCCTTTGATGATGAAAAGTTGTGGTAGGTACTGAAGAGCACCTGGCTGCCTATTGTATTTCCCCATACTGAAATGTAGAACAGAAACGAAAAAATATGATAAGTACTAATCTTAACACATCTGCTTGTGATTCAGCTATAGTAGTATATCGTCTCTAGAAAATGTATTGAGACCCGGAGTTCAACTTGATATAGCATTTCCAAGTCAAATTCTACATTTTAACAAGTCAAATTCAACCTTTCTAAGTCAAAATAACCCTTTTCCAAGTCAAATTCAACCTTTCCAAGTCAAATCCAACCTCTTCCAAGTCGAATTCAACCTTTTTCAAGTCAAATACAACCTTTTCCAAGTCAAATTCAACCTATTCCAAGTCAAATACAAACTTTTCCAGGTCAAATTCAACCTTCCCCAAGTCAAATAAAACCTTTTCCAAGTCAAATTCAACCAAGTCAAGGTTTATACTTTAAAAAATCAACATTTCTTTGAAAGAAAAACTTTTATCACTTCTTTACATAGTTAATATTTTAAAAGTCTTTAAAAAAATCTTACTTGTAAAAAGTTTATCTTCGATTTTTTTCACTTAAAAAATGGCGAAAAGGTCTTTTAAAAATTTGAATCAATTGATTAAATTTTTTTTAAAACTGCTTCTATGAAAAAGTTGAATTTGACTTGAAAATGCTATAAATGATATTTTGACGTGATAACGTCTTATAAATTGGTTTACCGGGACACTTCAAGAAACTGCGTTACGCTCCGCTCACGGAGGGGGTGCAGCTCGGCGCTCCCTAAAGGCGGGGGGCGGGGGGTGCTCACAAAAGCGGGAGCGCCCCGCCCCCCTTCCCTGGCACTCACTCCCCCCCCACCTATGGGAAATACCTACTACCTACGGGAAATACCTACTCTGTGCAACTTGACAAAGAATTTTATTTTATCCTTCTTCCTACTATACGAATGAATATTAACATTAAAATTATTTTACCACTCAAAGTCGTTGTCACGTAAAACTTTCGCCCGTATACCGACTTTACAGGCAACAACACAGGGTTTTTTTTTGTTGATTTCTTCTATAAATGATAAAACATGATTTTGTTTTATGTACAGGATATACCTACTGCGTTTGGAGTATTGTTTTCAGCCCAGTCCCCAATCATAGACAAGCATTTGGTACTACATTTAGGGCTTGTGCGTATTTTTCGTCATTTCCCTAATTATGGTGAAAAGGTTGAATAGACTTGGAAAAGGTTGAATTTGACTTGGAAAAGGTTGAATTTGACTTGGAAAATGTTGAATTTGACTTGGAAAAGGTTGAATTTGACTTGGAAAAGGTTGAATTCGACTTGGAAAAGGTTAAAATTGACTTGGAAAAGGACGGATTTGACTTGGAAAAGATTGAATTTGACTTGGAAAACGTTGGATTTGACTTGAAAAAGGTTGAATTAGACTTGAAAAAGGTTGAATTTGACTTGAAAAAGGTTAAATTTGACTTGGAAAAGGTTGAATTTGACTTAGAAACGGTTGAATTTGACTTGGAAAAGGTTGAATTTGACTTGGAAAAGGTTGAATTTGACTTGGAAAAGGTTGAATTTGACTTGGAAAAGGTTGAATTTGACTTGGAAATGCTACAAAATAAATTAACCCTGTTTGAATGTTTCATGAACAGCATTTGGATTTTTTGACACAACAAACTAGAAAAAAATTTACAAAACTCTTATGACTATAAATAGGTTCTAAACAAAGTCGAAAAGCTATTCTAAAAAAAAAAAAATCAGTCTGCAATCAGCCCTTGTTTCAAATCAGACAAGACTTTTTTTTATCACTTTTCTTTATCTTTCAGTCATATCACTTTTTTTTATCTTCCATGGGACTTCTGTGACTCCCAGTTGGTTACTGAAAAGACACTTTTCAGTTTCATCAAGAAGTCAGTCTGGGGAAAAAGATGCTTCACATCTACAAGCCTGCTATGGGAGTTCTGACGCTTGCGCACAAGGGCGAAATAACTCACTCGAGGTCATTTTGTCCAAAATTCCAGAGTCATAATAATTATGATAAAAAATTTAAAAAATTTAAAAATAAAAAATTATTTTTTCCGAAACGTTAACGTTCTCGTAACTCAACTCAGCACCTGGTAAATTAGGTTACCTGTTCATCACGATCTCGGTTATAAAATAAGTCGACCTCCCCTTGAGTCTGCTTTACACACGTCTTATTCTCCACCCTTTTCCCACCTTTTTTCTTCGAGGTCGGCCCTCCTTATTCTTTCACCCTCCCGTACTTTTTTCTTACTTCTCTCCCATCACGCCCCCGAGGGAAATAAGTTCTAAAAATAATTTCGTAATTCCTAGCCTGACAGGTTGAGGCATTGTCCTGTGTTTTGTGTTCGGGGGAGGCCCGGGAGAAGAGAAACAGGGTTTCATGGAGGCTGAACTCATCTCTTCCAGCGCCCGAGGTATGATTACTACAACCTCACCTTCGCTTTGAGTTATGGCCGCTTGTGTCCGCGGAGTTAAACCAAATATTATTAAAATTTATGCTCCAATTCCTCGTCGGAGATGCGGAACGTAAACGTTATTATTCTCATACGAGTACACAGGGTGTCCCATTTTAAGACCGCAGAACTTCGGGAGTCAATCCTTCGACTAATTCATGTTCGAAAATGTCTCTCACAATTTTTTGTAACCCCAAGTTTTTTTCAGTTTTAAGATTCTTTCGTGTTTTTCGACCTCAACTTTGTCAATTACTAAATTGACAAAATAAAAAAAATAAGGGCACCGTTGGGAAGAGCGTTAAATTTACAATCTCTCTGATGCCACACAAGAATATTTTGGAAAAATGTGGTGCGTGGAATAAAAACTTTCAAGTCAAATTTGTGATAATTTTCTAAAATTCCATTTTTTTCGACCCATTTTGGTTTATTATTTTCAATAATAAGCCTTTGGAATCGAGCAAGAAAAAAAAATTTTAACCCCCTCAAAATTTGATGTTTTACGTTTCAAGGTACGTAGAATCGAATAAAAAAATTTCCGTCCGTCCGCCGTACGCCGTCCGCCGTACGCGGCACTTTTCTTAGCAACACTGGACTGATTTGGTTCAAATTTGGCATATGGGCTCCATTTGGGGTCTAGTTGTGCCGCGAAGCTTTTGGTTGATGTAGGTCACTTCTAAGGGGTGAAAATTAAGGGTTGAAATTTTCAGGAGTGCCCTAGCTCGAAAACTCTCGAAATAAAGGTATCTTTTTTTCACCAATTTTAAATAGTATTGAATTTTTAAAAATTTTTGAGACCACCCGGAGCTCTGTAGGACAAACCGTTCGGTCCCTACGAGTACTTGAAGGTTTTCCTTCGATAAAACAGAATCATGAGTGTGAATCGCAAAAGAGGTCTAATCTCCATTCAAATTTTATCGGACTAAAATGCGATCGCTGTTCATTTCTTCGATTTGTATACAGTTTTGCCTTCTGCGTAACCAGTAATCAAATTTCCATATGAACCTTTCTATTTTTCTAATCGAGTGTGAAGCGTTTAGTTCTTTCTAATAAACTTGATTGTGAAGGTGTGAAGCCAGTACGGTGTGGTAGGTAGTACCTAGCTGGTAGGTAAAAAAAAGTTGGTAGGTAAAAAAAATTTGTTGGTGGGTAAAAAACGCGCAAATCATTGCTCAAAGGCTTCTTCACTCTTCAGATCACTGATCAGCTGAGTGAGCTCCGAAGTCATTTTCAATCCTATTGAACGCAGGAAGCTGAAATTTGAGAGGGAAGGTCAAGGGAGAATACAGATGGTGGTAGGTGCTATTGATGGAGAACCAGTGATCTATACAGAAGGGTGATCTATACAGAAAATAATAAACCTTTGAGCAATGATTTGCAGCGTTTTTATACTCCTTATTACATGGTGTTTTTGAAAAACACTCTACGGGAAAAATATTCCTCAAAATCTCAGCATTCTAATGCTATAATCAAAAATTTTTCTACATTCGAATTTAGGTTAAAAAATTGTGTTTGAAGGCGGGAATTTTTTTTTTAATCTTTAAAGTGTTCTTATAGGTTTCGTGATTGAAAGACGTGTGGGAGTGATGGAGGGGGGGAAGTAGTCAGGCTCTTCTATTAGGTAGCCGCCCGTCACGTCGTTCTAACGCTCAAAGACAAATTTCACCCTAAATTGGATTGTAGAAATGAAATTTTTTGGTCAGCTATCTGATACCGTGAGAAAGCTGAGATTACTACGTAATACACAAGGGTTTACAAAAGGGTCGGAAAAAATTAGAAAATTGTCACAAACTTTTACCTTTAATTATGTAAAAAACGAAAAGGGCCGATTGACCCCTCGACGCAGTAGAGTTGGGTCGAAGAACCCCCTCGGAAAAACTCGTCTAGAATCGGACTCGATAACGTACCTCGCAGTTTCCCACTCTTCACATTGTACCTCTGGGTTGTCTCGGTCTTGGTTAATTATCTATGTGTTATCTCCTAGTAAATATACTATTGGTTTAGATTACGAACACAAGTTTATAAACCTTGTCAAATCTGTATTTGGTTTACAATATTTTATGAAAATATAGAATGGAATGATTTGAAAAGAATATTGAATCGGCAAAACGTTTTATTGATTGGAAAAGCATCTAAAACTAGTAATAAACGTCCAAAATACGCGATTTTTCGAAAATTCAGTAGTTCTAACAGAGGTTCTAACAGTTCTAAGTAGAGGTACATCTACTTTAGAGGAATCATCTGAGTTTTTGCCAAAAGGCTCGGATTCCAGTGTCCCAGACTAGAATTAATGGCGTAAGGTATGAAGGGTCAATTGACTCCTCAACGCACTGTGGGGGAGTTCTGCATGGGGCCAATTGACCCCCTATCGCACTGTGGAAAAGTCGCAGTTTTCAAAATATTTTTGTTTGCCATCAGAGAGATTGCAAATTTAACGTTCTTTCCTACGATACTCTTATTTTTACAATTACACGGTAAGTTAAGGTAATTGTTGTCATATAAAATAATATGTGATATAAGGTCAAAAACACAAAGAAAATCTTACAACTGTAAAAAAAAATTGGAAAGACAAGGCATAATATAATAATTATATTTCCAACAGAATATTTCACTTAGCAATTATTGCTAAGTGAAATATTCTGTTGGAAATTAGTTCGATCCATTGAAGGTTGAACACCTTAGGAATGTTTTCCTAATACGGAAAGTGGACGGATTTGACCACATATCAGGATTCAAGGAGAACAAGAAACGCTGCAAACTATTACACAAAGGTTTATTATTTTTCTATATTGATCACTCGTCTGCAAAGAACTCGGCTTTGCCACTGTCCTACAGCGATCGAATTTTGATCAGCTAAAATTTGAACGGAGATTAGGCCTCTTTTGCGATTCACAGTCGTGTTTCTGATTTATCGTAAGTCCAACCCTTGAATAATAATTATTATTATTATCCAACCATAATTATTATGGTAGGGAGCGAACGGCTTGTCCTACAGGGACTCCGCCTGGTTTTAAAAAATCTATATATACAATTTTTTTTAGTTAGGGCGTTTTTAAAGTTTCAACCATTATTTTTCAACCCTTAGAAGTGACCTACATCAGCCAAAATCAGCCTACATACCAAATTCCATCAAAATCGGTCAATGGTAAAAAAGGCAAAATATGATTCATTCTGAAACGAATCCGTACAACATTACTTTTTCCCCAATTAAGATCTTGTTCCAACTCAGTTGTCCCGTCCTACCGAGGGATGTCTTAAAGAAGTCATCATTTGATCAAATATAAGATTACAGAGATGGAACTAACAATAAATTGGAATATGCTTGAAGTTTTCCACTTCTGCCTCCTCTCGAAGCGCTTATTTGTGACGCCGTCCCCTATTCACGCATTCCCCTTCTACACCCACCGCTGTTCCCTCCAACCGCCCTTTCCAAGTAAATAGAAACACCGAGTATTCTTATCTGGGTCATGAACCGTGAATCACATGGCTTCAGAAGATCTGAAGTTGTAATTCCAATACCCGCTAATGAGACCTCGCCCTCCCTTTTCCAGCCTTTTCAGGGGCGCCCTCCAGCAGGGGTGGTTTCCTTTACTCGCCAATCCCAAGCGACAACCGGGGAGCGCTGCCTTCGTTTTCCACCACCTTTTGACTTCCTATGCTTTTTGCCGACATCCACGCCTCCTTCCTGAAGACACCTCATCACTGTTTTGTAAAGGTTTCACCTCCCCTTAGAAATCGACCTGGGGCTTGGGGTTCAGGCGTTAGAATGGGGCTGACGGTAGGGAGGGATTAATCCTTTACAGGTCTACCTCCTATACGAGAACCAACAGCGATTTCACAACCTATGAGGCGGGACGAGTAGTCGGTAACTTCAATCACTATAATTTACGATGATAGTACGGTCCATTGGAAACCGTCAATACGAGAATACAAAGGCAACTCCAAAACGCTGCAAATTATTAAACACTGGTTTATTATTTTTCTATATAGATCACTAGTCTACAAAATCACCAACCATCCAATATAAAGAGAAGGAAAAAAAAAATCAAAAAAAAAATCAAAGAAAAATCAAAATCACCAACCATCGATCGCATTTTGGTCAGCTCTAATTTGAACGGAGTTTAGGCCTCTTTTGCGATTCACACTCGTGTTTTGATTTATATATATATCGACACCTGTGCGCCCAAAGGGCCAAACTGCTTCCGGAACTACTATTTCTAAAACGCCAGCGATTGTAGCGAGGCCAGTGCACATGAAGTCAACTAGGTTTTTTTTGTAATTGGTCCAAAATCTACGTAAGAATGAATTCCAAACCGTTTTTGGAATCATCCACAATTTGTAATATTAAGAAAAAAAGAAAAACTGGGAAGAGGTCCAGTTTGGCCCTATGGGCATAATTTGACCTTGAGATTTGTGAGCGACAAGGGGCCAAACTGCCAGTTTGACCCTAAGGTTTGCGACTTTCCTATACCTGGAAATTGCTCTGGTCAATCTGTAATTTCTTCTTCAATTAATACATCGGTTGAAATTGAACGTTAATAAATTATCATAATTAACTACCCATTTTTACAACTCTCTGGGTATTTGGTACCTGTCCTATCACTTATGTTTTCGTCTTTCTTTGAAACCCCGATTTTAACTCACGTAGGTATGGTTGAATAGTGCCATTCTATTACCAAAAAACAGCAATTAAGTAATTTCTGAAACACGGATAACGAAATTTTAATTATTCCAATAGTAAATGAACACCATAGCATTTGAAACAAATCTAAGAATCATTGATGAATAGTGAAGTAGTAGTGAAGTTTTTCTTCTATTCTTCATCTGGAAGTATTCTGCGTGGTACTGGTGAGGAATCGCCCCTTTGGTACACAAACTGAAGGAAAAAGCAGGAGTGGTCACAGTGACACAACTGGACGGCAAGAAAATTATCATTACACTTGACAAGTTACCTATCTTACTGGTGTTCAGACTTCAACTCAATTGATTCAATCCAATTTGATTGATTTAGTTGATTAACTGAATTGTCTGTACCTAAGCAAACATCAGGACTTGAAAGAACGAACTCGATTCTGCCAAATCTTACTGACTCTAGAGCCATAAGTCATAAAAAATATTCTAGTCAATTTGATAGAAACTATTCGAATCATCATTATATTCCTCTCTCAGTTGTTGTAAGGCCCGAAAAACCATGAGCTGAGATCTGGTTGAGAACACTTTCCCTTGCTTCCCCCTTCGAGTTCTAGCCATCGTTTGAAATCACCTTTTCCAAAACCACATTCGAAAAAGAACGAGTGGATGGAGAAAAGATTGTATAAAAGACAATCAAAAGAAACGCCTGCCAAGTGGGTGTGGTACATAGCTTCCTCGTATCCATAACCCAATTGTATAGATGATCCGATACATAGTAGTAGTCTCAAAAAACATCGATCTCTATGTACCTTGCACTACCTTTATAGAGGACTATCTACACTACAATTTGAACAATCCTGAGAAATTTCGTCGAAATTGGATGAAAAAGTAGAAGTTATGATAGTTACAAAGATGTCACGTTTGCTTTGAAAATGTGAAAGTTATGGCTGGTACAACGAAATACACGTTTGCGCATGCGCAGTAGCAACTATCAGTCTGTGGGCGATGATTTTTATAGGGGACCATCTACACGCTAACCCGTACAATCCCTGAAATTTTCATTGAAATCGGATGAAAAATGTAGAAGTTATGGGTGCGACAAGGATTTCATGACAGACACACGGACAGACAGACAGACACGGAACCAAAATTGTTCAGAAAGGTCTGAAACGAGTAGAAACTTTGTTTCTGGAGAACATTTTTTTTTTCAAACTTGAAAAGTGAAAACAAAGCTTCCCCTACCTTGGTGGACTCGAACGCAAAAACTGATGGAAAAACAATACCTCTACATCAGAATATTTTGAGTTACGGCGTTTTCAAAATTTCAACCCTTAGAAGTGACCTACATCAACTAAAAGCTTCGGGGCACAACTAGACCCCAAATGGGTCCATATAACAAATTTCATCAAGATCGGTCAATGCTAACTGGGCAAAGTGACGTGTATGGCGGACGGAAGGCCAAATTTTTATTCGATTTTCGGATTCTACCTCCCATGAAACGTGAACCAACAAATTTTAAGGGGGGGAGGGGTTAAAAAAATTTGTTCTTTGGTCGATTCCAAAGGTTCATTATCTAATATAATGAAACGCCAACCGTACGTACGTACGTACGTACGTACGTATGCACGGAGGGGTCTTGGGAGGTGGGTCGAGTCGGAGGGGCGGGAGGGGGGGAATCGGAGGCGGGAGGAGCCGGAGAGAGTGGGATGCGGGGAGAGTCGGAAGAAGCGTTTTGCCTACTTTTAGTAGGCTTTTCAGCTAGTTGAATATAATATACCAAAAACACAGGATGCAACAAGTAGGTAGGTAGTGGACGTGAACATAATAAAGGGTCAGAGATCGATTTTCTAGTCAGTTGTTGTGGTTCTGTGCTATTATATTTGTCTCTGACACGCAAATAGCAATCAGAGTAGTTTGTGGCTGCGTTTAAGTTTGTAAGATCAGCAGTTTGGCCCTATGAATCACGTAGATGGATGCAGTTTGGCCCTAATAACTTTTCATTTAAATTCCAGTTTGGCCCTTCGGACTTCTGACATTGAAACCGATTTCAGTTTGGCCCTTTGAACAAGAAAAAGCAGTTTGGCCCTTTGGGCGCTCAGGTGTCGATATATTTCAATATAAACCCTTAAATTTTCGTAGGGAGCGAACGGTTTGTCCTACAGAGCTCCGCGTGGTCTCAAAAAATTCTATAGAATCTTAAATTGAAGGGAAAACAATACCTTTATGTGAGCCTCTGCTCACTGTGGGTACCTTTCCAGTGAAGAGGCTAGGTTAATTCATTAACCTTCTTCTGACCCGAAGCTGGCATAGTCACCCGCGACCAGCATTGCTCAGTTTCGGGTCCGTGGTCGGCTCAGAGGTGACGTCACCCCCCCTCAACTTGAAGACGCCGTCTCCAGCCAGAGCGTCCCTCCCTCGGCGGAGGGAGCCAATCAGGAGTCTCCACCTGGCAGTCGCCCGTCCGTCGACGGAGCAGAGGGGGAACATCCCGAACAAAACCAGCGAGTCCCCCCTCCACAGGCAGACCCCCTCAGATATTCAGTAAGAGTCACTGAGAGCCCTGCTGCCCGTGAACTTGAGCCTGCTAGAGTCATTTTTCCCCCAAAAATATCTTCGCCGACGCGTTCTGTACGACCGCTGGCTATCAGAATCACTGTCCTGCATCAAATTGCCTGGTTGCACAGATCCCTTGGAATCAACCGGACGTCCGACGCCACAACCACCACAACCGCCACATCATGCTTGGAAGGTTACCTACGGGCCCCAACACGTGTGAGTGAAAATAACTTACCTTTTATCCATTGGCCAATGATAAATAGGAACTGTGTAGAAGTAATAGAAAAACAGTTGAACATTTTCGTCAGGAGTAAAACTAAAGACTTAAAGCTAGAAACTTACCTGGAACTTAAAGCTAACCTGTACTTACCTTTGGTTGATGATCTGGAACTTGAAACTGAAATACGCTTGAACCTGAAACATAAATTGATTGGAGTTGAAAGATACATTTGTAAATTGAACAATTATTATACACAAATTTCTATGTATAAATATTGAATATTTTCTCTGTGCCATACTTACGTTTGTTTCGCCCATCAGGCATTTTGCATGTGCCTAGTCAGAAGTCGATCTCGTTCTTATATTAATAAATTGTACTAATTACTGTTACCTTGCAGTTGCTCTTTCAAGTTCTACCTGGTCCCTCAGTGTGTCACACGGAGCTGGTGCATCGTCACACTCCGCCACATCTTCCGAGATTCCCTTCAGGAATCCTCGTAGGCCCTTACGGCAGGGATCACATTCGATTCCAAAGGTTCATTATTGAAAATAATAAATCAAAATGATGGTTTTGAGGTTCATTGTGAGACGCCCATAAGTGTGCATCTATTAGGCAAATCAGACCAAAAACATCTTCTTTTGGCAATGTATGTGTTGTTACTTTGCTAGAGTATGCATCCCAGGGGACGTCCCTTTGGATTGGGATTTGTTCAATTCAAACCAGCAAGCGAAGAAGAAGAAGAAGAAGAAATTTGGTTTATTGACATAAAAAAAAGCAAAGGAAAAAAGATAAGAACAAAATGCATAGGGATAACATAGACAAAATAATACTATAAACTTCTAAAAAGTGGCGTCAATGACCAGTAGCACTAGACTAAGTCTGTGTTGCTACTGGGGGTTGTTGTTGAGCTTCCTTAAAATTGAAGATTGATAACTTCCTCTGGTGTACCTAGTTATAAATCATTTATTATTATTATTTTATTTATTTATTATTTTTTCCTTTTAAATATACTGGCTGGACATACAGTGTTCGATCTGCAGGGGTCCATTGTCGATCAAAAACTTAAATATTCTCTTTTTGTAACTGTTCCTTGAGAAATCAGCAGGAGTTTTCATCTCCTTATCTAAATGTCTATGGATGATGCTGATGACGTAGTTCGGGCTGCGGGTTGTTAATTGGAGTCTAGGTCGAGGAATAATGACATTCCCTTCAACTACATACCTAGTTTGGTAAGGATGGCCTTGTTTAGAATTAATTATAGGAGGATGTTTGTGGTAAAACAATAAAAGATTTTTGCACAACAATTGCTTTACAGAAAAAGTTTTGGTATGAGTGTATAGGATGTTGGACGGAAATTTACGGGGCAAACAGAAACGCACTTTTATGACTGACTTCTGCACTACTATCAGTTTGAGTATAGATGCGTTCAGCGCAGAACCCCAAACATGTATTCCATATTGTAGGACCGATAAGAACATAGAGTCATAGACAACTTTCAATTTATCAACAGGTAACACTTGACGTATTCGATAAAATATATATGTAAATTTTTTTAACTTGTTGGCAAGAAATTCAATGTGCATATCCCATTTCAGATTATGATCAAAAATTACGCCTAAGTACTTGTGATGACTAACTTTATCAATTGGACTGCATAAACAATTTTTTCCATCATGACAGCTATGAATTATTATTTGATTTGAAGTATCGTTACTATTTCTTGTACCATATTCTAATAGTTTTGTTTTAGCAGTATTCAACGTAAGTAAATTCTTATCATACCAAGACTGGAAAGTATTGATGTTTGAGTTTGCACATTTATAAACTTCATCCCAAGATGCACCCTCGAACAGCAAGCAAGTGTCATCCGCAAACATATAAACTTTGCATTTACAATTTATACTAGCCACTTGATTTACATATACGAGGAACAACGTACTACTAAGTGTGCTCCCTTGAATTATACCATAGTTGTTAAATAACTCGCTGCTTTTGACACCATCAATTTCAACAATTTGTCGTCTATCGTCAAGGTAGCTTTTGAACCACATTTTACTATGTTCATCAACTCCCATTTCGTCTAATTTTTCAATCATAATAGAACGGTCTATTGAGTCAAAACATTTAGCCATGTCGAGGAACACGAGAACACCTTTTTTGTTATCATCTCTTATTTTGTATAAGTCACACGTCAATTCATAGAGGGCTTCATTCACTCCCCTGCCTTTCCTAAACCCAAATTGTCGGTCTGAAATTAGATTGTTTGTTTCCAAGTAGTCATATAAACATCTGTTGACCCATTTTTCTAAAACTTTAGAAAGCACACTTAGTAAGGAGATTGGTCTATAATTACCTAATTCGGTTTTGTCACCTCCTTTGTAAAGCGGAACAATCTTACCCAATTTGAATATGTCTGGAAAGCAAGAATTTCTGATGCTCAAATTATAAACATGCCGTAGTGGTTTGGATAAATATGCGATTGCAGACTTCAAAGTTTTCGATGAAATTTTGTCAATTCCCGGCGCTGAATTTCCCCTCATTTTGTTTACTATGTCAATTATGTCTTGTTCAGCTATTTCTTTTATCTTAAATTTCGAAATTTTACTAATAACATTATGGGATTTGAACTTTACATAGATTGGTTTCAACTTAATTTTTGAAGCCATCGAATCTCCAATCCTGGCAAAATAGTTGTTTAATTCATTACTAGCTCTCTTTTTAGCTGACTCAATATCGATGTTCTCATTTTTTGCAATTTCAGAGACCAGAGGGAGAATTTTTTTACTTTCTCGACCACCTTTAATTATTTCATCCAGGATTTCCCACTGTTGTTTTACTTTATTTTCTGCTTTATCAAGTCGTTCAGAGTAGTAATTCTTTTTTGCTATTTTTCTCAAGTCATTCACTTTATTTCTGAATTTAGTATAATACGCTTTGACATAGTAAACGCGATGACAAAACAGTTCCATTCAATGTAATTTAGTTAGTATTTTGAGTTAAAATAATATTGCCCTCCCCCCCCCCCCCCCTCGTTCTAAGCCGCCATGACATGCGGCATACAAGCCTCGAATTTGACCAGCATTTCTAACCCTAATTGAACCGTGGTGTCAAAAATGTCACCGAAAAGATCTTAGAAACTCCACAACTGTTCCAAGGTGTCACCAGGTTAACTAGATTTAAAAATCATATCTGCAATATTATTGCAATACACCAATTAATGGACAGAGCTGAATTTTTTGAACCATTTTTCGTAAGTTACCTCTTCAAAATCCTTAAGTTACCTGTATGAGAAAAAGTTTGAACATTTTTTCGTCAATTTCTTCGAAGAATTTTGTCACAATTCCATTTTGAGACTTTCAATAGCCCACAAAACATTCTGCTGCCCAATAAATCTTAAATTTCAGTTGAATTTTGGTAACTCCGGTGACACCTTGGGGTTTTCGGTGACACTAATGGTACCATGGTCCAATTAGGGTTAAATCCACGATCTACGATACCCAACATGCAAATTTAATCCCCCCCCCCCCCAAATCGACGATGCCTGGCATATTGATATTATTTGCTTGTTAGGTGTCGTAGATCATGGATTTCAAAATAATTTCAATTCGAGGCTCGCTCGTCGCTAGAAATGTTATGACAGCTAAGAGTGAGGGAAGTTCCACTTTTCCGATGTAGAATTTCAAGTTTTGGGCTCTCATAATGCTGAAAAATATATGGTACTAAATTATATTGGGTTATATTATATTATAATTTGGGTATATTATAAGAATATTTGTTTCATTTCTTACTGGTTGAAATTGAACTAAGCCTTATCCATTGGGACGTTCCCTGGAATGCCTGCATCACTAACTAACTAGTGAAACTAACTAACTTTCCCTTATCTGTGAAATGTGTTACTCGGAGGCAATTACGTAAGTAACTGAATCCTTATGTGGTGTCAGTAGGTACCGTTATGTCATAATTTGCTGGTTTTTTTGTTGATTGAGAAGTCAAGACATAATCTTCATAATATGAAGATTATGATGAGTCTATATTATAGACTCATCATTTTTATGAACATCGACGTTCGAAATGGTACATCGAAGAAGCGGTATGCAGACATTCCACACTGAGCATCAGCTGATTGACTCCTCTTGGTTCAACTATTTACCGCATGACTACTCCGCGCTCTAATCGCCGTCAACTGCGACTCGCTTTTCCCCGCAATACATTTTCAAAACTTCCGGAGCTTTGTACACGTCACCAGGGTCAGACTGAGCAAAGAAGACGGACAAAATCAGGTAGGCTCTGTAGCTTCCTAAGAAGTCAAGCAGCTGCACCATGGATGAAGCGAAAACTCATTGCTACAACAGGCTCTTTGAACAGTCAATGATTATCTGGGATAACATAAATCAAAAATAGATGATCCGATGCATAGTAGTTAATCTCAAAACACCAATCTCTAAGTACCTTTCACTGCTCTCATAGGGGACCATCTACACGCTAATCTGGACAATCCTAGAAAATTTCATCAAATTCGGACGAAAAATGTAAGTGCGGTAGTGATTGGATCAAAAAATTTCCTAGCTTGACTGGAAGTTGAACCTGGGACTTCTGGGTGGGAGTCCAGAGCATTGCTTACTGTCCTATAAAGGGGTAGGGGTTGAGATCCTCAAGTCACACACGACTGTTACGGCTGTTGCAAGGATTTTACGTTTGCGCATGCGCAGAGGCTACTGTAATATTTTAAGGCCTTGATTTTCATTGGGGACCATCTACAACCTAATCCACGTAATCCCTGAAAATGTCATCGAAATCGGGTAGAAATTGTGGAAGTTATGGCCGTTACAAGCAATTCACGTTCGCGCATGCGCATCGGCTACTATCAATCCGGGAGTGATGATTTTCATAGGAAATCATTTAAACACTAATCTGTAACATCCCTGGAAATTTCATCGAAATCGGATGGAAAATGTAGAAGTTATGGCCGTTACAAGGAATTCACGTTTGCGCATGCGCAGTCGCTTCTATCAGTCCGAGGATGATGATTTTCATAAGGAACCATCTAAACACTAATTTGTAACATCCCTGAAAATTTCATCGAAATCGGATGGAAAATTCAGAAGTTATGGCCGTTACAAGGAATTCACGTTTGCGCATGCGCAGTCGCTTCTATCAATCCGGGGATGATGATTTTCATAGGGGACCGTCTACACACCAACCCGCACAATCCCTGAAAATTTCATCGAAATCGGACAATAACTTCGTATAGTTATGCGCGTTACAAGGAATTCATGACAGACACACAGACAGACAGACACACAGACACGGAACCAAAATTGTTCAGAAAGGTCTAAAACGCAAAACGCGAGTGAAAATTTTGATTTTGGAGAACTTTTTTTTTCGTCCTTGAAAAGTGAAAACAAAGCTTCCGCTACCTTGGTAGACTCGGAAGCAATATAGGTTCAAAATCCAAACGATATTGTGTAAATTGCTAAAGGAACAAGTAGGTATACATATATATACATAACTTGATATTTGAATAGTACAGTTAATTTATTAATTAGATAGGTACTAATATTTAGTAACACAAACAAATTAATCATAAACCCAAGGTATAATGAGGAATTTCACCATGTCGGAATTTCCTATTTTTGACCCCAAAATCGGATTCAGCACCTCAAAAAATTTTCCTACGGGAAACACTCAGCCCATACTTCCTAATTTACGAATAAACAAAACAGTGTAGAAAATGCGAACGTTTGAAAAACGCTGCAAATTATTACACTATGGTTTATTATTTTTATATATTGATCACTCGTCTGCAAAGCCACCAACCATCCTATTGATCAAGATGTCGACATTCCACCCGTTACTATCAAAGAGATTAAGCTCATAATCGATAAGGAAATCAGTCCAAAAAAGGCTCCTGGCTACGACCTTATCACTGGTCAGATCCTTAAGCATCTCCCACGTAAAGCCATTGCAAAAATAACCATGATTATTAATGCAATTATAAAACACCGTTGCATTCCTCAGTTGTGGAAGATTGCCGAGGTCATAATGATTCCTAAACCTGGAAAGCCTCCCACGGAGCCAAGTTCGTACAGACCAATCTCACTTCTACCAGTATTATCAAAATTATTTGAAAACTAATCCACAAGCGACTAGTACCCATAATCGAAGAACGTAAGCTGTTTCCAAGGCACCAGTTTGGTTTTCGACAGAAACATTCCACGATCGATCAAGTCCATAGAATAACACATATAATTGAACAAGCCCTTGAGGAAAAGAAAGTCTGCTCAGCCGTCTTCCTTGATGTCGCTCAGGCGTTTGACAAAGTTTGGCATGAGGGACTCAACTACAAGCTGCGCAAAAATCTACCAATAAAGTATGCTGAGCTGCTTCAGTCTTGTCTCACCAATCGCTACTTCAGAATAAAGCAAGAAGACGCCTACTCAGAGCCAAAGCTAATCAATGCAGGAGTCCCACAAGGGAGTGTTCTTGGACCGCTCTTGTATGTCCTTTATACCAGTGATCCCAGAAATTGGAATGAACCCCACAGCCACCTTCGCAGATGATACAGCGATTTTGGCAGTCGGAGAATGTAACACTGAATCCACCAACAAGTTGAATCAATCAATATCCAGCATACAAAAGTGGACAGCAAAATGGAGAATCAAAATAAATGAAACTAAGTCGGTACATGTCGATTTCACTAACAAGAGAATCGAGTATATTCCGGTACATTTCATGGGATGAGTTATTCCGAATGCTAATGAAGCCAAATACCTAGGCATGACACTAGACGCCAAACTTAGATGGAAAGCCCATGTCAAAAAAAAGAAGGAAGAACTCCTTCTAAAATTCAGAAAAATGCATTGGCTAATGGGGAGACGGTCGAAGTTGTCAATCCAGAACAAGCTTACATTGTATAACCAAGTCCTTAAACCAGTCTGGACATATGGAGCTCAGCTTTGGGGCTGTACGGCTCAGTCAAATCGAGACATCATCCAAAAATTCCAGAACAATGTGCTAAGAACGGTGGTCAATGCACCATGGTACTTTCGAAACGAACGTCTCCATCATGAGCTTCGGATCGAAACAATAAACGATGCTATAAAGCGACAAGCTGTGAGACACCTACAGCGGTTAAGATTTCACATCAACGAGGAAGCTGCCCAACTCCTTGATACAAGTGATATCATCAGAAGATTGAAGCGTACCAAACCACTTGACCTTGCTTACTTGTGAAGCAGTGAAGTGAAACATCCACCATAATCAACAAAACTCAGTGATGTATCTTAGTTTTGAATATAAGTCCCTATTTTCAAAATAATATTGTTAATAAGTAATACTTGGTGCAATAAAGAATATTGAAAAAAAAAAAAAAAAAACTCGGCCCTACGGGCCTCGCCAAGGGGCTGTGCCCCCTGGACCCCCCTTTTTGTTTTTATTTAGAGCCTGCTGCTACAAGTTTACAAACGTAGAATACGCTTTAGCCTCGATTGGACGCTGAACTGCTGAACGTTCAACGGTGATTATCAAACGTGTATTAGCGTTTAAGTAACGTACACTAACGATGTTATTGATATGGCGGGCGAATATGGAATCAATGCACGATCCACCACGATAATCCGCATTCTTGTATGTGACAATCAATACAAACGTGCGCAAATCAAATGAAAAACGACGGTTTATTTTATTGAAAAATGAAACACTTCACTTCACTTGAACACTTCACTTCAAACGGGTTTGTCGCAATAAACATCTGGTGATATGTTTATTGGTTGTCATGTTAATTTTTCATTTGTTCATGTTGTTTACATTTCGTTCCCATCCCGCGTTCCATTTTCGGCTAGTTAGTCCATGGCTAAAGCGTATTCTACGCTAAAAACCAACCATCCAACATAAAGAAAAACATCGATCCCATTTCGGTCAACTAAAATTTGAACGGAGATTAGGCCTCTTTTGCGATTCACACTCGTGTTTCTGATTTATCGTACGTCCAACCCTTAAATTCTCGTAGGAAGCGAACGATTTGTCCTACAGGGCTCCGCGTGGTCTCAAAAAATTCTAAAAATGTTATACTATCTTAAATTGAAGGAGAAATAATACCTTTATATAAAAATTTTTTGGGTTAGGGCATTTTCAAAATTTCAAAATTCATTTTTGAACCCTTAGAAGTGACCTACATAAACCAAAATCTTCGGGGAACAACTAGACCCCAAATGGAGCCTACATACCAAATTTCATCAAAATCGGTCCTTGGGAACTAAGGAAAGTGCGGACGGACGGAAAATCTTTTATTCGATTTTTGGATTTCACTTTCCTTGAAACGTAAACCAACAAATTTTGAGGGGGTTTAAAAAAAAATTGTCTCGGTCATTTCCAAAGGTTCATTATTGAAAATAATAAACCAAAATTGCCTGGTTGGTGAACAGCGATCGAAGCGGAGTAGTCGAGCAGTAGATGTTTGAACTAAGAGGTGTCAGGACGTTGTATCTTGAGTTACACAGAGCTCTCAAGTCAAAAATTCCTTGTCAGTATGAATTCAACTCTCCTGGATGCCCTCTTATGTACCGAGTAGGTGAGTTAGTGGTGTATAAGTTGTTTATTAGAGACGATGATACTATTAAGTAATATGAACAATAATTAGAGTAGAGCCAATGAAGATTTAACCAGTTTGTTAAAATTGTATATTAATTACGGTGTATAATATTCATCATGTGAACTTTCGAAGTTCTCTTTCTCTCCGAAGTAGAAGAAAGCCTGGTGAGGGGAGTCATGTTTGCCAAGTTTTCACGTACAAGGGAGGAAACTTCAACTCAAACCCCTTCTTCCTCCTCGGAACCCGAAGGTGCTTTTCCTAATCAAATTGAAAGTCTAATAAGGCCAAGACGAGAATTTAAATTTCAACTACAACACCCTGAGAAACTCTTCGGCAAGGGGGAAAGTCGTGCCCGCGGCTTCCCTCTCATCCTCGAACGTCAAAAGCCTCGCCCTCCCATAATTCTGCGAGTTGTTTCGGCGAAGGTCCCTCTTTCAGGGGATTTCGCCCTGGAATATTCAAAAAGTCTTCTAATCGGATACAACGGAGGGGGAAATATTCTCATAATTTCGCCGAAAGGTTTCCCTCTCAGGCGTTTGCGGACAGAGGCTGGAGCTGTGATAACCAGAAAATCGGATCAGAGTGCGTTTAACTACAAGCGGAGCACCGAGGGTCTTTGGTGGCGAGGAAATTGGGCAAGAGCCGTTTCAATGAAACTTTCCAAGTCAGCTCAACGATTTGGAACGAACTTAAAGACCCCCCCTGAAGAGTTATTTACGATAGTCCTTGATTTATCTATTAATTTATTCTAAGGACTCAATTTACATAAAGTAGAGACAAAGCATGTTTTTATTAATAACATTTAAAGAGTTAGCTTCCGAGTCTACCAAGGTAGGGAAAGCATTGTTATCACTTCTCAAATTTGAAAAAAAATATTCTCCAAAATTCAAAATTTCAACAAAATTCAAATTCACGTTTAAGGCCTTCTTGAACAGTTTTGGTTCCGTGTCTATCTGTCTGTCTAAAGGTTGTCCCATATGTTATCCACCAAACTTTGGGAGTCGAATCTACAACTAATTTGCAACAAAAAATGTCTCCTAGAAGTTTTTTTTAATCCCCTCAAAATCCGACTTTTTTGACTTTTAAGATTTTTTCGCGTTTTCTTCTTTACATCTTTAAAACGGTCATAACTCCCTTAAATTGCACTCAAAAATTAAAGATAAGGATACCGTTGGTAAGAGCGTGAAATTTCTCAATAGATGAGTTGTTGACAAATTGAGAAAAACTGAACTCTAGAATAGTTTTTCTTACCTCAAACTTAAAATTTGTCAATTTTTATTTTTTTCGAAAATTTTGATGATTTTTCCCCATGGCAACAAGGTATTTAACAGAGAGACTCAAACGCTGAAAAATGTCTCCAGTTCATCAGCTTTTCAACGGTCACCCAATTTTTAGTTTCACTGTGGAATTAGAGGAAGAAAATAGCGTTTCAATGCGAAAAAACGTGCATTTTTTTTTTTCAACGAAATTGACGGTTGGACGGGAGGAATCCGCCGCCCCTCCTCCCAAGCACCACGTCCCCACGTCAAACTGTCTATTTAGTTAAAAAAATACACGTTTTTTCGCATTGAAACACCATTTTCTCCCTCTAATTCCACAGTGAAACTAAAAATTGGGTGACCTTTGAAAAGCTGATGAAATAGAGCAGTTTTTAAGCTTTTGAGCCCCTCTGGCAAATACCTTGTTTCAATGAGGAAAAATCATCAACATTTTCACCAAAAACAGAAATTAACTATTTTTCAAGTTTGAGGTAAAAATACTATTCAAGCGTTTTGTTTTTCTCGACTGGTCAATGGCTCATGTATTGAGAAATTGTACGCTCTTTCCAACGATGTCCTTATTTTTAATTTTTGAGTGCAATTTAAGGGAGTTACGACCGTTTGAACGGTGTTAGGTCGAAAACACGAAAAAATATTAAAAGTCAAAAAGTCGGATATTATGGGGTTAAACGAAAATTACTAGGAGACACTTTTTGTTGCAAATTAGTTGTACAAACTACTCCCGAAGTTTGGTGGATAACATATGGGACACCCTGTATAGGCCACACATTAGGCCTCGAATAATTTCCAATTTCCTCTTCGTATTTGACAGAAAAATCGTTGGTCTTGTAAATGATGAGCAATTCGGGAGGATGAACAGTATAGAGCTTCTAAAGATATTCCGGGGTGCCGAGGAGGGTTTTCCTACCTCAAAAGTATTCCTAAGTCTTTCTAATTTCAATATGGAAGAACAGAAAGTGAATCGGTCCTGGAGAAACTAGTCAGCCAAGTGGGTTTGTCACATAGCTTCTTCGTATCTACGGAGTGTACCAGTGACCAAATAATGAGGTCAATACTTCAAGAGGTGTTTTACAACTAATTTTCAACAAAAATTTCCTATAACACATTTTTTTTACTCGACTTAAAATCCGAATTTTTTCACCTTCAAGATTTGTAATGTGATTTTGACCTTGTATATGAGGAAAAAGAAATCATTTTTTCCTCAAACACGACATTTTTTCCTTAAATTCGACTGTACTAAACATTTGATCTTGGGACAGGTTTTACTATAAAGG
This sequence comes from Apolygus lucorum, assembly GCA_009739505.2. Taxonomy (NCBI): domain Eukaryota; kingdom Metazoa; phylum Arthropoda; class Insecta; order Hemiptera; family Miridae; genus Apolygus; species Apolygus lucorum. The sequence continues at coordinate 39,140,160 of CM019173.2, forward strand.
TAACTACTATACTCATAAGAGGAAAAAATTATGGAGTTTAGGCGGAGCGAATTTTAAAATTTAATAAAATTGATCTCATTAGGAGGTTAGGCGAATATAACGCTATTTTCACGTCATAACTGTCCACCTGTTCCATTAGATGTATTTTCCCTTAAACTTAACTATAGAAAGCCACCATATGGAACCTCTCACCAACCAAACGTCTGTTCAGCTAAAGTACCTCATAAGAGGCATCTGGAAGCCTAATTACCAGTATTTTCTCACAACTATCGTTTCAACTGGTGAAACTTTCATTTCTCCAGGGGCGTCAGGTGAGAATATTCGTCAGGCAAACAGTTTGGCCAGTCTTATAGGAGAAAACAATAATGAAAAACGGTTTATTACTTTTCTGTATAGATCAAGCTCCAGCGAAGAACACAGCTTTGCCATTGTCACTACCTATCAAGAATGTTTTCACTTCATAATCGAGTTTATTTTGGGGGTGGGTGGATATTTCATGTCTTGGCATGCGGGGGTTAATTAGTACACATGGCTCATCTTTCAAGTTTCTCTGCTTTCAAGGTCAAGAGACAGCTCCTCCATTGTTTGGCTAGGCTGGTGCTGTGGTAGTGGGGGTATAGCAATAGTAGACTTGGTAACTCTAACTTCCTTGGTAATCATGAAATAGTCCCTAAATCGTATAACAATTTTCCAAAATCGGCTAAATATTATTTGCAAAAAATTGAAATATAGGAGAATCTCAACAACAATTAATTTAGTCATTTTTCATATTTTTAGTAGGGCAACCAGCGTTTGCTATGTTTGCCTGGAGGAGACGCCACTGCATTTCTCCATCAGTCAGTTAGTTCAAAGAGTGATTTTGGTAAACCAACCATTAAGTATTACAAGGAGTTTAATTCATATTTTTGTTGGCAAACAAATAAAGAACTATACAGAGAAACCAAAAATTGTTTCAAAGTTCGAAGGTTTTTAGCATCGTATCCAATCAATACAGTGAAATTAGGCAATGAAACGCACGACTTGACGGTCTTGAAGGTGGGGTAGACCTCTGCCCCGTGCTAAGCGCCGTCTACCGTTGAGGTGGCATCCAAAATCAACATTTTGCTTCCGAATCTATCAAGAAAGCGGGAGTATTGTTTCCAATTTTCATGGTAAAAAAGTCCATTCATGTAGCATGAATTAATGAGCGAATTTTCAAAGAAATCTTTCAGTTTTCTGAAGAAGTTTTGGTTCAGAAAAGGAACAATGGTGTTGCAATTTCTTTTTTTACACGATTCTTGGTTTTTTCGATATTCAGTATAGCATACCAACATACTGTATGCATCGGGTATGCTTTGAAGATGGTAGGAGTCCATATTCACGATCTACTCGTCTCCACGAACTCGTAGAGTACCCACACGGCTATTGTTGGTTTTTTCGATTTTCAGAATTCCATACCTACCAACATACTGTATGCACTGGGTATGCTTTGAAGATGTTAGGAGTCCATATCCACGATCTACTCGTCTCCACGAACTCGTAGAGTACCCACACGGCTATTGTTGGTCATTTCGATTTTCAGAATAGCATACCAACATACTGTATGCACCGGGTATGCTTTGAAGATCTTAGGAGTCCATATTTATGTCCTGCTCGTCTCTAAGAAGTCATAGAGTACCCACACGGCTACTGCATTTCTGGGTACAACAAATATACGCACGTATTCATTGTATATATAAATAGATACATACTTTTCATAATTTTGGACAATTTTCGTTTTTGAAAACGCAATATCAGACATTTTGAGCTGAATCAGAACATACCATATATTACCATGATTGTGAAGTTAATAACCACAAAAAACTGGAAAACCCCGTTTTTTGGACTTTTTTAAAAATTTGGACCACTTTGGATTGTCCAAAATTTCTAGCTAACGAACTTGACCTATGGTTTCTTGTTACGAACATTTTGGAGAAAAATATTTTAAAAATCTAAATAATTACTCAAGTTATGGTGCGGAATGACACACACACACACACACATAGACAAAAAGTTTTTGGAAAAACTTCAGGGATCGTTTCAGAATGTTCCAAAACGGATTTCAGTGTAAAAATTTTTCGAAAAAGTCCATTCTAAAAATTTTGAGGCCATTGCAATAGCTTCATTTTTCTTGAAAATTCGCTAAAAGCTGCAAATTATTACACAATGTTTTATTATTTAACTGTGCAGGGGGACACAACTAGAGTCCAAATGGAGCCAGAATCCATAATTTCATCAAAATTGGTCCACGGGAACGGGATTGCAACACTGAAACGGAAAATTAATTTTATTTTTTTTTCTCAAAAAAAGATTATTTTTTAAAAAATTATTGCACGAAATCAAAAGACTCCTTTCTTCAATAGTTAAATGTTGAAATTTTGTTCGTGAAAGTAGGAAATAAGTGCTTTAAAGTAAGGAGAAATTACTTAATTGTACAGTCTAAATACCGTGGAGACGCTGTATAAAGGGAGAAAGGGGACTATTGAATTCCTTTCTTACCCCCCTTCTGTTTTCAACTAATGTTCATAAACTGGAGAATCAAGCGTCGAAAGAGGTGTAAAAGCAGATGCGAGTTGGTAAACTCTAGTTAATTCTCAATGAGCTGATTCGTAATAATCGCTAGCAGTTAAATTAACGATCGCTTCACTTTTCTCCCCAGAGAGGGCGCCCTGATCAACCTCCTGATTCGAACTCCTTCCTCGACGGGCTCGGCCTCCCATCGACCCTTTCCCGCAATCCGTTCGCCGCTAAGCCGGGTATTATTCAGTGAGAGGTTTTCTTTTGTTCATAGCTTTTCTATTGTTTGGCGGGGTTGGCGCTAATGTTGGGATCCGTTGTTGTACCGCGGCCCTTTCCGATACGATTGTGGATAAAGTGATCGATGGGAGAGCGCGAATTTCTCGGGATTTTCATCCTCTTGTCTGTCGGTCGATCGAGATAATCTCCGGACGGTTGTGATGTTTGATTGTAATATCGAAGATCATGAATAATTTTGCACGGGAAGCTACGGGGCTGAAATTTAAAGGTGATCGTTTATGGCCACAATTCGCACAACAGTGCATTTGTCAATAAATTGTATTGTGAATGATAATACTCAGAGGTATAGGATAAGCAGAGTGAAGACTTTAACCCTCAACAGACAGATGGGAGGCACTCAGTGCCGCCTCATTAGAAGACGCTGCAAATTATTACACAATGGTCTATTATTTTTCTATACAGATCACTCGTCTGCAAAGCCACCAACCATCCAACATGAAGAAAAACATCGATCGCATTTCGGTCAGCTAAAATTTGAACGGAGATTAGGCCTCTTTTGCGATTAACACTCGTGTTTCTGATTTATCGTACGTCCAACCCTTAAATTCTCGTAGTGAGCGAACGGTTTGTCCTACAGAGCTCCGCGTGGTCTCAAAAAAATTCTAAAAATTCTATAGAATCTTAAATTGAAGGAAAAACAATACCTTTGTATCAAATTTTTTGAGTTAGGGCGTTTTCAAAATTTCAAAGTTCATTTTTGAACCCTTAGAAGTGACCTGCATCAAACAAAATCTTTGGGGCACAACTAGACCCCAAATGGAGCCTACATGCCAAATTTCATCAAAATCGGTCAATGCTAAGTGGCAAAAGTGCCGCGTACGGCGGACGGCCAAATTTGTATTCGATTTTTGGATTCTACGTAACTTGAAACGTAAACCAGACAATTTTTAGGGGGGGTTAAAACAAATTTTTTTTTTTGGTCGATTCCAAGGGTTCATTATTGCAAATAATAAACCAAAATCAGCTGCAGGCACAGGTGGGTCTTCTGATAGGCCAACTTATTATTATTATGAATAGGATTCGAAGTTGGAAAGGTAACGAGAAGAGTACTCTCAAAACCACAAGATCGGGGGCATAACAATCTTTCAAAACTAAATTTTTTAATCAATTTGATATCGCGCATATCGGAGGGTGAAGTAAAGTTTGAAAAGAATTGCGGGAATCCCGAAAAAGGCATGTGGCACTGAGTGCGCCAATCTGTCCTTGGTGTGACTGTTACGTTCGTAATTTACAGACAGATACCCGGTTGGACTTATCAGGTTTCGCGATTGCTACTTCAGCTCCAAGCGACCTATCGGACAGCCCGACAAACTCACAGGTACCCCCTTTTGAAATTCAATCCGATCGTGCCTCAGAACGACCACGCTGGTGGTACCGCATAACTGCCTCATACAGGATTTTTGTTTGAGTTCGAAAAAATTTCGAGATACCTAGTACCTACTGAGTATTTTCTGGATACCTATCTAAGGGAAGGGGGTACAAGACCCGTTTAAACGTCACTCATCGATTAAACTAAAACTCATCGATTAAACTAAAACTCTTCGATTAAACTACTGTTTAAACGGAGAATGCAGTTTAGGCCATGGGTACAAGTTCCTAAACTACGCTTTTAATTCCTGATAAGAGCTAAACTAAGTATAAAGTTGAACGGTCGCTGGTGGCCGTTTAAGCTCAGCTTAATAGGTAATAACGAGAAATATTGTTACCAATGTGATGAAGTATTTTGGTTGAGATTGAATTTTAATAAATATATTGTACTAGCTGCTAAACTGTGTTCCATTATTCACTGACGATTTTAGTATAAAAGTTAGTCTGTACAAATATGCATTGAATTTAAGGAATACCTAGTTGGAAAAAGCATTCAACAATCTGAACATTTGAGACGTTTCGAGACTAGATACGTCTACTACTAAATGAGACTCTCACTCCATGACAAATATTAATCTAGAAATGAGAAAAAGAATTAAAGATAGTGAATTATATTGTTGAAGTAGTAAGGAAAGTAGATATCAATGTCTTTGGTTGTTTGAGTCGTAGAAATACTCAGCTTGGAAGTCTTCTCTGCTCTTGTCGGTCTTGTTGTCGGCTAGTCTCGGTCTGGCTTCGGTGATAGATGGCAGCTCCTCGACTTCACGCCTTTAGGATGCACTCTTCACCGGAGGAAACAGTAATCAAGATTAAAAATTATTCTCGTAGGAAAAACTAAAAAAAAAAAAAAAAAAAAACTCCAACGCCCGGGCTTTTCGTAGGATAATCTCCTTTATGCCACAACAACTAAGGGGCAAAACTGTGGACCTTTTCAAGTGGGGCACCTCATAGGCGATCCACGATACCCCGGAGTTTCCCGATATCGTCGGTACCCATTGCCTCACCGCCCTGGGTTGGGACGAGGGGCCGGCAGAGAGATTCGAACCTGAGAACTCGTAGCGAACCGAGTGAACGGCCCGTCATTCTCTCTGCCCGAAGTGACCGCGCGTTTAACCGCTCGAACACCCCGATCCCCTAGGAAAAACTGTTATTCGTCAATTGAAATCGAATTCGAATGCTGAATTTTCCCTTCTCTCTCGCCCATCAGTAGCCGACCGGTCGTCCTTTGATCTTGGGGATCGGGGTGTCCGAGCGGTTAAACGCGCGGTCACTTCGGGCAGAGAGAATGACGGGCCGTTCACTCGGTTCGCTACGAGTTCTCAGGTTCGAATCTCTCTGCCGGCCCCTCGTCCTAACCCAGGGCGGTGAGGCAATGGGTACCGACGATATCGGGAAACTCCGGGGTATCGTGGATCGCCTATGAGGTGCCCCACTTGAAAAGGTCCACAGTTTCGCCCCTTAGTTGTTGTGGCAAAAAGGAGATTATCCTACAAAAAGCCCGGGCATTGGAGTTTTTTTTTTTTTTTTTTGATCTTCTATTACAAATCTTCTGTCACTGAAAATCAAGCTGTGCGCACTTGACCGCATTCTTGATAGCGCACTTGCCCTAGTGGTCTCAAAACTGCAGGGCAAGTGCGCTATCGCAATGAAAAACCGTAATTTCGACTTTTCGTTTCCTGCGAAGAACGAATTGAACGAAGAAACTATTGAAGAAACGGCTACAAACTAAAAAAATGGAGAATAAGTTGGGAAAATAATCCATAAAACCAAATTTAAGTGACCTACTTTGAACTGTGATACTGAGGTGAACTTCACCTGGTGAAGTTTGGAAAATTATCCATAATTTCACTCACACAGCTGCAAAAGAGCTCAAAATTTAATCAAAAGTCAATGAACTGCTGATCTAATGGAATAAATTGCTAAAAAATGTCTATGAGTAGCCTGGCTAGAGATAAAAGCGATGAACGCACTTGCTCATATGGCGACTAAACTGGCATCGTATCGGATAATACCTACCGTAGGTACTTCTAAAACCCAACGTTTGTGATGAGTTTTGTATCCATACCTACTATTTTCCATCAAATTGTAAATTTTAATTACTATCTATGGCTAAAGCAAAAGCTACATACTGGAGAGGTATCAATATCTGAGTTTTTTTTTTTTTTTTTTTTTTTTTTGTCTTTTAGGTGCGATGATAGTTTTTCAGCATTTTTAGGAGAAATAGTCAAGTTGAAAACACCAACAAGCTGCTTCATAATCGGTCAGTTAGAATACTAGAAACCTGAATGGGTCAGGGTGGATTCACAAGACCTGGAGTCTCCAAAAAGAATCTTCGAACTTCCTTTTAAGAACGCTTCAGAATTCAGACATTATAATAGAAGACAAAAAGGATGGGCCGGAAGAAACTCCTATGTTTCCACCCTCGGCCGAGATGCAAATGAATGAGGAGTTTTTATACGACGAAACGAATAAAAAGGAACAAAAAACGCAAAAACTCCTTTCAGAAGCAGGGCGTGCAGATGGAGGAGAAGGGGAGCACTCAATGATTTTGGAGTCCCCGCAAAAATGATTTAGAGCTCTCAAGCCGTGAGGCGGAATATGGAAACCGAGTTTAAAAGCGGCGAGGGGGGTTTGGAATCGAAGGGAAGAGTGCGCTGTGCTTCACAGAAGGGTTTTGAAAAAAATAAATCCGCCCAAAGTTTATTCAAATAAAAGTGCCGCATATCAAATCAACCTTCGCTCCCTTCATTTGCCATCCTGCTTTCAACTCTTTCATTATTCCTCGTAGGTATTGTACTAATGTTGAACGAGACTCTTTGCTGTTGGTATAGTCGACCGAAAGACCTTTTCTCTTCATCAACGTGGAAGGCATTGGCGACTTTAGCGCAGTCAAACTTTACACAAAACATATCGTTTAGTAATGCATGCATTCCAGGGGACGTCCCATTGGATAAGCATTAGATCAGTTTAACCAGTTGGTAAGCGATAAAACTGTTTCACTCACTAATTTACATTGGATGTAATTTATTTATTACTTTAGTCAAGAAATAGTGGTCCCCCCCCCCCTCACCATTATCTACCATAACATTTTTAGCGGCATGGGAGCCTCGAATTTGAAGAGCATTTGAAAATCCATGACCTACGATACCCAACATGCGAATTCGAGTTCCCCCCCCCCCCTCCACCAATGGTGCCAGTCTGGCACCAAAGCAGAAATACGTCGTAACATTGAACTTACATCTATTAGTTTTAGTAGGCAGTCCGTCGAGGTTCACATCCGTATTCAAGGTGAAACACAAAAAACCCACGAAATATGCGGTTTATGGTGTCCTGGCACCATGGTGGCACCACTATTAGTTCCGTGGTGGCACAGAGAATAATTCATGAAAATCCGGGAGTATAATGAAAATTTTGCGTCAATTTCAAAGCTTGGATACAATTAGTAAGCAGTAAAGGAACCGAAACAATGAAAAATCGGATGTTTTGTGAATATTATCCCCCCACTCATCCTCTCCCTTTGCAAATTTTGATACTCTGGTGAAATCTTGTACATTTTGGAAGTTATTTGAGGGAAACAAAAAAAAAGGAACACGCAAATTGGTTGGAAATCGAGGCCAGGGACAGAGTTTACAAGATTATGCCCGCAAACGCACGCTTTTAAAGCTTCAACCCCTCTTTCTCCCCCTTAACCCTCTGTGTGTATAGTGTGTCCCACAGACATCTATTTTGCCTAGAAACGTAGCGATTTTGGATTAGCAGGAAATAAAAACAAAGGTAAAACAAAGTCGAAAATCCTGAATTTTTTTTAATTATTTTCGTTTTTAATCATTTGACGTGGAATATTTTTAACCCTCTATGTGAATAGTGTGTCCCAGAGACACCTATTTTCCCTAGAAACGTGGTCATTTTGGATGAGCGAGAAATGTAAACATAGTTAAAACAAGATCAAAAATTCGATTTTTCAAATATTACTTTTGTTTTTAATCATTTGGAGCGGAATATTTTTAACCCTCTGTGTGTATAGTGTGTCCCACAGACATCTATTTTGCCTAGAAACGTAGCGATTTTGGATTAGCAGGAAATAAAAACACTTAAAACAAGGTTGGAAGTTTGGAATTTATAATCATTTTTACATCATACATCATGTTTTACTCCAAATTATTCAAAATAACACTCTGTGTGTATAGTGTGTCCCACAGACTCCTATTTTGCCAAGAATCTTGGTGATTTTGGATTAGCGAGAAATAAAAACACTCAAAACAAAATCGAAAGTTTTGAATTTATTATCATTTTTATTTTGAATAATTTGGAGTGGGATGTTTTTAATCCTCTGTGTGTATAGTGTGTCCCACAGACACCTATTTTGCCTAGAAACGAGGTGATTTTGGATTGGCGAGGAATGTAAATGTAGTTAAAACAAAGTCATAAATCCTGAATTTTTTATTATTTTTGTTTTTAATCGTTTGGAGTGGAATACTTTTAAGGCCTGGGCAGACGACACAAGATGTTGTCACACACACACACACACACAGACATACACCTATGGTTTTTTCGCGGATTTGGATTCAGAATGGTCTAAAACGGATTACTGTGTGGTTTTTTTCTGTTGAGTGTTGTCCTCCTTCACCCCAGATCGATCGTATAAGGACGCCCAAGTCTTACTGTGGGAAGACCTAAAAAGGCAACAACTTACAATAAACGCAGATTTGCGGACTTTAGCTCTTGTGTTTTGGACCTGTGTACTGGGGGTATACACGGTGTGAGCCTAACTGGTCTGCCATACTATACAAGTCAATTCTACAACTAATTTGCGACAAAAAATGTCATACCAATTTTTTAAAAAAGCTTTGTTTCCTTTTTATTTCAATTAAAAATTTTTTTTTCGTGATTTCGACCTTACGTCATCAACCCTTAATTTCTCACTTGTTCAAAAACAAATTTTTCCTCATTTAAAAAAAATGAAGATGTATTTTGACAAAACTAAAGAATATTTGAGCAGAGGGTTCCTGAAAAGGCCTGTTACAGTCTGTCAGCTCAAGAATGACCTTTCCAAGGGCCACGCTAGAGCTAGGTATCTCTCTGCGTCAGCAGAATCTTTCTATAAACCCAATTTTGTTGGAATAGAAGAAGGGAATTTGGAACTATCCAATTGGGTACAGAACCAAGAAATAAGGGGGGAGGTCCACTTCATAGAGGGATCTGTGCTACCATAGACAGTGGCGCCATCTCTGACGAGGAAACCCAACTAATAACGTACAAGGTGAGAAATGAGGGTAGCTGGTACCTTGACCCCCTATTAGGATCAGTCAACTCGAGAATTATTCTGTTTTTTCTTTGAGTTATTTTTATGATAATATTATTTTAAAATAACATATTATGTTTTCTTACACTATCAATAGGTACATGGAGTATCTAGATACCCAATGGATCCATCCTTTAGGCTTAAAGGTGAATAAAGCGTTGCAGGTAAAAATTGGGCTTCCAAAAAGATACCTCAGGATATTAAGGGTTAAATTGGTCCAAACTCCTTTAATTTACTGTGTTAATTACAATTTACTCAAAGCCACGCCAATGTTATTTTCAACTTCAAGGTCATATTAATCGGAAACTACTTGTGCTACAAATCTCCTATATCCAACATAATTCCAGAGGTAATCAGGACCTACAGTCGGGGAAAAAATCAACGTTGTAGGTCTAGTGGATGCAATTTCACAGGTGTTATACGCGACTTTGCCTGTAGTTTAGGAATGACCCATTTGAAGGTTCAGTTGTGTAATAATTTGCCTTGTTTTTTTACCTCGCAATCCCAAGAAAAACTCTACTCCTCTCCCTACACCGATATTTTCATTTTTAGGACGTCCCACAGTAAGACTTGGGCGTCCTTATGCAATCGATCTGGGATGAAGGAGGACAACACTCAACAGAAAAAAAAAATAACCACGCAGTAATCCGTTTTAGACCATTCTGAATCCAAATCCACGAAAAAAACCATAGGTGTATGTCTGTGTGTGTGTGTGTGTGTGTGTGTGTGTATGTGTGTGTGTATGTGTGTGTGTGTGTAACAAAATCTTGTGTACTCTGCCCAGGCCTTAGTTCTCAACCGATTTTCCTGGTTCTTTTTTTGTTCGTCGCGGAAAACTATCTAGTTGTGCACTACGTCGCCGGAATTTCGAATTTTGCCTTTTAAGGGGGGGAAAGGGGGGGTTAATGCTCAAAAAACGTGCGTTTTTGGGCATAATCTTGTGTACTCTGCACAGCCCTTAGTTCTCAACCGATTTTCGTGGTTCTTTTTTTCATCGACGCGGAAAACTATCTAATTGTGCACTACGGCGCCGGAATTTTGAATTTTGCTTTTTAAGGGGGGGAAAGGGGGGGTTAATGCTTAAAAAACGTGCGTTTGCGGGCGTAATCTTGTAAACTCTGCCCTGGCCTCAATTTCCAACCGATTTGCGTGTTTCTTTTTTTGTTTGACTCAAATAACTTCCGAGTTGTACATAATTTCACCCGAGTACCAAAATTCGCAAGGGGAGGGGGTGAGAGGGGGGATGATATTCACAAAATATCCGATTTTTCAATATTTCGGTTCCTTTACTGCTTACTAATTGTACCCAAGCTTTGAAATTGAGGAAAAATTCTCATTATACCTCCGGATTTTCATGAATTATTGTCTGTACCACCATGGAACTATTAGTGGTGCCACCATGGTGCCAGGACACCATAAACCGCATATTTCGTGTTTTTTTTTTTTTGTGTGTTTCACCTTGAATACGGATGTGAACTTCGACGGACTGCCTACTAAAACTAACAGATGAAAGTTCAATCTTACGACGTATTTCCGCTTTGGTGCCAGACCGGCACCATTGGTGTTGGGGGGGGGGGGGGGTGAACTCGAATTCGCATGTTGGGTGTCGTAGATCATGGATTTTAAAATGCTCTTCAGATTCGAGGCTCCCATGCCGCTAGAAATGTTAAGGTGGATAATGGTGGGGGGGGGGGTCACTATTTCTTGCCTAAAGTAATAAATAAATTACATCGAGTGAAACAGTTTTATCACTTAACAACTGGTTAAACTGATCCAATGCTTATCCAATGGGACGTCCCCTGTAATGCATGCATTACTAAACAATATGTTTTCTCGTATTTTATGGTTATTGTGGGCGTGGGAAAGTCAGGTCTGAAGAGCAGTCTGAATTGGGTAAATGAACTGTCCAAATGCCTTCAATTAATGAAACCTTTGAGGAAATCGTTTGAATCTTATTCGAGCCTATGAAACCCTTTTAAGGGCCTCGTGTGAGCTTCAATGGCATTCATCCTCCTCAAAACTGCGGTTTCACATATTCGGAGACGTCGGACGCTTCCAGTTATGATTGCGGGTTACCGGTTCGTGCGGCAGACGAAGGGGTGAAGCTCTGGGACAAGGGATTCCACAGGCCTTTGGGGAAATCAGCCAGGAGACACGTGCAAGAGAGGGCAGAAGCAGAGGGAGAGGGAAGGGGATTGGCACCAGCTGAGGCCCCAACCATGAAATCACTTATGCAAACAATGGCGAAGAGGTCCTGACCGCTCTCCCAGGCCTCCAAGTTGCGGTTTGCACATGATTTCTCTCCAAATGGACGAGAGTCGTCGGCAGCCCGACAGAGGCATTTCGCTCCACGGGTTCATGATGATTTCATCGGAAATTCCTCAGACTTCGATATGAACCTCCTTTCAAAGCAGGATTCATTATATGCCACATTCATAAGCTTCTGTAAACTATTTAGAACAATCATACTTGAAAAGAACACTTTCCCATTGGTCATTACTGTCGTCAGATAAAAGTCATTGATTTATTAAAAAATAAATTCATGAATATCAGCGAGGTAAACAATAAAACTCCTGTTGTGGAGGCCTTCATGACTAATTTTGGTGCTTATTTGCTGAAGAAGCATCTAACTTTTCTAAAAATCTAACTTTTAAGGAAATTAATCCAGGACAGGATCCTGAGTGGCCTTATGGACGCCAAGCCCCTGTACAAAACGGATTTCAGTAGGAAAAAATTCAAAAAAGTTCATGCTAAAAAAAATTTGAATCCTTCGCAATAGCTTCATTTTTCCTGAAAATTCCCTAAAAATTGTTTTTCCAAAACAAAACTTTGCAAAATTATATCTTAGCTACGGATTGACTTGGGACGGTGTGCATGGTGTGGATGGATATGTATTTTCATTTATTTATTAATTTAATCATTTTTTACACTCAGTCGTATCCAACTTTGTATAGTTCATCAATCAGAAATGAACACAGCTTCCCCATTGGTGTTTTCAGTCGTTAAATCAACTAATAGCCCAGTTCTATTAGATTAATGAGACATTAAAAGTGCGTTCACGAGGGGGAAAAAACATGTTTTTCGAAACATTTCAGGTACTAGCGGGACGCCTGGAATTGAAAAAGGAGTCGCGATTCATTAACTCCGCTTTGAACTTCCCTCGAGCCCGCGTTTTTCGGAGGTTCGTCAGCGTAATTCATTAGGGAAAAAACTGTTTAAAAAGGCGAGGGAAAACACAATCGGGGGCGTCTGAAGGGAGGTCGGATTTCATCAAATAAAGTGTCGTAATAATATCGAGTTCATTTGCCTCGTGCGAAAACATCGTTCGACCACCACCTTTGAGAAACGTGGTTTGTGTTGATGAATAGAGGGATACAATCATCTCAAGTTCGAAGAGTCGAAATATCAATTCAATCTCAATCTGGCATGTTGGGTACTGCTGAATGATGCATAGCGTGCTGATAAATGTTCTTACAAAGGAATTTTGGCGAGAAAAAACGTCTGCCAAGTGGGCGTGGCATCCTCGTATCTACAACCTCGTATCTTGTACTATCCTCATGGGGGGCCATATACACATCAACCCGCACAATCACGGAATATTGTTGGAAAATGTGAAAGTTATGGCCGTTACTAGGATTTCACGTTTGCGCATGTGTACAAAATTAAACCATCATTGAAATTATATTTGTTTAAATCATGTAATGGTCTCCAGTCGGGGATCTAATTACTTGGAAATTGGGGAGAAATAATACACGTGATCTGAGGTATATTCAATAATAACTTACGTGAAGCAGGCCGGACTTGGGGAACAGGGACGTTGAGCCGCGATCGCGATAATACTGTCTTATCACATCACCTCGACCCCTTTATTCCCCTACTCAGGAAGTGTCATCCGTCCTTGAGTGATTGTATCTTCACACTCCTCCGAAAAAATTTGGGGTCATATAGGGGACTGGTGACAGCAAAATTTTAATTGGTGTTGTATTTTGGGAGGCATCCCTGGGGAAACCGTCCTGGCCCACCTGTTGCGCTTTGCAGTTGTCAGTTTACAGTTGGCTGGTCTGTGGGAGCCGTGCTTTTGCTTAATAGTGATCTGCAGGGTCAGTGTGGGCGAAGTGGGTAAAAACTCTAAGGGAATTGGTGTTGACTTTTTGCCTCCTTGTTTCAAGTTGTGGGGTTTAGGGACTGAGACCAGGGTGGTGGGATGTGGTATGTTAGGGGGTGTGTTAGGGGTTACATAGATGTTCCTATTAAGACAGAATACAGAGTCCTTCAAAGTGTACAGATAAATTAATACTGAAAATTTGTCTTAGATAGAAATAATACATCATATGAGTAATATGCAGGTAACTGAAAATTCTCATATGATGTATTATTGATGCATCATTGGAATTCTATTTGTTTAAATCATCACATGATTTACTGGACTTCAGGGAATAAACAGGAAATCTTCTTTAGTTTCCGTTCGCTCAATCTTCCCTCGTAGCTTCTCCTGTGCCTTGGTTTCTTCAGTCAATGGGAAGCGGCAGTGGAGCACCATCTTCCAGCCCCAAGTTCGCTCCATGATCGAATTCTCTCTCCAGGAGCGAAATTCCTCTCAAAGATCGTCGGGATTCCCTCAGCCGGATGGAGACATCTATGGTGACTGCCATCTGTATTTTGACCTGTACCCATCCTGCCACTACGGAAACGGGGTTTATCCCATTTGAGGGCGTCCACCACATTTTTTTCAAACATTGAAAATTCGCGGTGGAGAACGCCTTTGCATGGGGCGATGAGAGGTGTGAAGGACCCTCGCAAGTCCTCAGCTGCTCCATCGGCCAGTCACGGGTGGAATAGGAAAGGGCGTCGGCATTGATTTTCATAGGGGACCATCTCCACCCCAGCTCGCATAATTCCTGAAAATATCATCGAAATCGGATGATGAATGTAGAAGTTATATCTGGCAAGAAAATACACGTTTGCGCATGCGCAGTGACTACTATTAGTCTGGGGCCAATGAGGGGGCGTCGGTGGTCTAGTGGACAGTGTACCGGACTGCGGTGATAAGATGAGAACCGTCTAGCGGGGACGCGCGTTCGAGTCTGGTCGTCGCAGAAAGTTTTCTGTCTATTAGACGATCGGCAATCTCTCGTTCCAACCCAGGGCGGTGATGTTTGGGAAGCCATGAGCGAAATCATCAGAACAAATTCTGATCTCCCCTTAGGGAGACAGCTGATGACGTCCGCGACGCCAAGAATGGCAGTCGGACGAAAATTCAACCTGAAATGGTTGCTTACTTTACTTTTTACTTACTTTAGTCTGGGGCCAATGAGTTTCATAGGGGACCATCTACACGCTAATCCGTACAATCCTGAAAATATCATCAAAATCAGACGAGAAATGTAGAAGTTATGGCTGTGGCAAGGATTTCAAGATTGCGCATGCGCAGAGGCTATTATCAGTCTGGGGGCAATGATTTTCATAGTGGACCGTCTCCACCCCAATCTACCAACCCGCACAATTCCCGAAAATTTCATGGAAATCGGACGAGAAATGTAGAAGTTATCGCTTTGGCAAGGATTTCATGACAGACACTCAGACAGACAACGCGAATTTTTGAAGAAAATATAAATGTTGCAATAAAATAAACAAAATTAGCTTGAACATGTTTGAATTTTGGTTTATTATTTTCAATAACGAACCTTTGGAATCGAGCAAGAAGAAAGTCTGTCGATCGGGTTTGACACATTGCTTCCTCATATATGTATATGAGGAAGCTATGTGTCAAACCCGATAAGTTATCGGCGATAACCCAATTGTATGGATGATAATATCATATTATGATACATTGTAGCTAATCTCAAAACATCAATCTCTAACTACCTTGTACTACCCTCTTGGGGGACCATCTACACGCCACCCACACAATTTCTGAAAATTTCATCGAAATCGGGCTGTTCGGTCCGGAGAATGATATATTTATAATGGACTGTAATTGTGAAATTGAAAGACCGATTCTACGTTTTCTAAGAGATGGAGAAAAGCAACTTTAATAATGTTGATTTGAAATATAAGAAAGAGAAAATCACCGATACCAAGCTGTAAAGGAAATATGGATGAAGCAGAGGAATATAATAATTTGACGAGGGGTTCACCTGTGTGCTCGAGACTTAGCGTGGCAGCCGGCCGGCTGGTGTTACGTGCTTCTGTTCTTCTGGCAGGAAGGTAGACCGCGAGATAATCACTCTGGTTCGCGAAATTTGAATTGCCGAGACTTAGCAGAAACGGGGGGGGGGGGGAGGGCGAAAAATCATGCAAAAGTTCGGACGGCGTCTCCCATTCGAGCTCCCAATACGACTGACGGGTAAGAAAAATGGTTGATGTGAAGCGGGAACAAAATTTGTTATGAAAGGATACCAAGTTGTGCACCGACCTGACTCTCACCTTTCCTATTGTTAACGCCTCCCTATTTAATAGGGAGGCGTTAACAATAGGAAAGGTGAGAGTCAGGTCGGTGCACAACTTGGTATCCTTTCATAAACAAGATAATAGAGTCCAAACACGGGCAATTACTTCGTTTTACAGTTACGGTTGTTTTGCCCGTGACAAGGATATCATGACACACACACACAGACAGACAGACACTGAATCAAAAATGTTCAGAAAGGTCTGAAACGTAAAACGCGAGTGGAAATTTCGATTTTAAAGCACATTTTTTTCCAATCTTGATAAATGAAAGCAATGCTACCGCTACCTTGGTAGACTCGGAAGCAAAATCACTTAGAGTTATTAATTTATGTAGAGAAACTCGAAAATCGGATATAAACCTACAATAAACATTATCTAACAGAAAAGTGATACTAGGCGGGGATGCATTGCCCTCCAAGTAGACCTGATGTGCAACTTCGCCAATTCTCTACTGCCCTGGCCTTCTATCCTTTGGAGCCATCAGAGTCGGAAGGTAAGCTAAGCTAACTAATCATCACGGTCGACGTTTAAAATATTTCACTGTGGAATCAGTTGGAACTCTTCCATACCTTTCAAAGAGGTTAAACGATGGTAGAAATTTACTTCTCACGAAAAGGTTGAAACGTTGAAGGGCGTTTTGTAGTGGAACAGAAAACCAATTCGCCAGGACCGTTTCCGATCTCGTTCAGTTATCACCTCTCCATTCGTGCAGGTCATTAAACTTTATGGTGGCTTGAGGGGGGGGGGGGATACTGCCATGTTAAGATTGCAATCGTCGAAACCAATCCCGGCAGGGTGAGCGATCCAGTGGAAATTCTGAAAGTTGATTGAAACTTCATTAATTTGTGAGGTAGGAAATTAGAGAGAGGGGAGGATACTGCTCTCACTCACGAACTGACTGATTAAAAGTTGCCTCGTATGGAAATTATATTGACCCTTTTCCCCAATTGTCAGTATTGATACGTCCGTGAGTGATTTGGACCGGGTTTCAGAACAGTGACGAATAATTTCCTCGTATGCGGAATGAGATTGGGTAGGTGATCTCGTAGTGTTACGTAAATAGGTAATTGAATAAAATTCCAAAATTAATTTTTTCCAAATCCTATGAAAACAACGAGAAAAACGTCAGTCAAGTGGGTGTGGCACGTTGCTTCCTCGTACCCATGCGTAGTAGTTAATCTAAAAACTTGAATCTCGTAAGTACCTACCTTGGACTGCGCTCATAAGGGACCATCTACACACCAACCCGCAAACTCACTGAATATGTCATCAAATTCGGGTGCAAAATAAGAGATATGGCTGTTAGAAGGGTTTTATGTATGCGCAATCGCAGTGGCTACTACCCGTGGGGTCACCAGATTCTTCCTGTTCGGCTCTTATTTATAGGGGCACTTCTCTTCATCCCTCTCTTCCACTCTCACCTTCCTCATCTTGTCTCATCGCTAGAACCAACGTAAGATGACCAAACCAATCGTAGGCGTCCTTCTGATTAAGATTTGATTGGTTTAAGCATGGAACATGCTTTAGCCTTGGACTAACATCTCAAAAAAAGTCACGCGAGGTTTTTTTTTTTAATGCATTTTATTGTGAAAAATATTTATGGGTACATATACATTGAAATACAAAATGCTACGACTCTTTTTGAGTGCGTGACTCGTGCTAAGAGCCAGAGCCTAATAATTGAAAATTATTTAACATTGTTCACATGATCAAAAACATACTAGGTACCTATCATCACAATACATATACATTAAAAAGCCAGTTTTATTATTAGATACATTAATAAAAAAAATTATCATTAGACTATGCGAGCTTACCAAAACTTTGATTTTTCCTATTGAAATATTTTTTTATGTTAATTTTGAATTTATCTAGGGACAGTAACTGTCCCTCTGACTGAATTTATCTAGGGACAGAGCAACTGTTGCTCTGTCACCAAACTCATAGGCAGGCTATTGAAAATGTCAACCCCCCACGTAAGGTAAGTTCGCATTCCCAGTGAAGTACTCATTCTGGGTTTCGAAAGGGTAATTCTATCTCCTGATCTCGTTTGATTTTGCATCTTAGATATTTCTCCAACCAAAAACATTTTGTATACAAAACTCAAGGTACATTGTTCAGTTAACTCATAGAGGCTAAGTACTGGAAAGTCCATGAACACCCTATCAGTCGGATACCTTCTGGGTTTTTTTAATAGGATTTTAATCAATAATTTTTGCACAACAAATAATGGTCTCGTTTTCGTTGTATAAGTAAGTCCCCATGCAACAATGCCGTAAATGAGGAGAGGTTGTATGATTGCCATGTAAAAAAGCATCTTTAGTTTTGGTGTCATGTACCACCGCACCTCCACACAAAGATGAATCAGTGAGCGTAATTTCCTAAATAATCCGTTTATGTGAGTGTTCCCACGTCAAACACTCATCAATTACAACTCCTAAACTCGGGTGGTTATTCTCCACCCGTCCACCCCTTCCCTACTCCGCCGAAAAACGCGGCTAAAGCACGTTCCATGTTTCTTGAACTTTAGCCAAAGGCTCTAAGGAGCAAGCATCCTGGCGAAGCCCGAAGTGCCGAGTTTTTTTTTTTTTAATTTATTGGTTCCGAGTCTACCAAAAGTTTTCACTTTTAAAGATTGAAAAAGTTCTCCAAAATCGAAATTTCCACTGGCGTTTTACGTTTCAAGCCTTTCTGAACAATTTTGGTTCCGTGTCTGTCTGTCATGAAATCCCTGCTACGGCCATAACTTCTAAATTTCTCATCTGATTTCGATAAAATTTTCGGAGATTTTTTGGATTAGCGTGTAGATGGTCCCCTATGAAAATCATCGCTCCCGGACTGATAGTAGCCGCTGCGCATGCGCGAACGTGAATTCCTTGTCACAGCCATAACTTCCACGTTTTCAATCCGATTTTGATGAAATTTTCAGGGATTATGCGGATTAGGTTGTAGATGGTGCTTATTGAAAATCAAGGCCTTAAAATTGACAGTAGCCTCTGCGCATACGCAATCGTAAAATCCTTGTAACAGCTATAGCCCTTACATTTGTCATTAGTATTTGATGAAATCTTCTAGGATTGTTCAGATTGGTGTGTAGATGGTCCCTTATAATAATCATCTCCTCCAGACGAATAGTAGTTGCTGCGCATGCGCAAACGTGAATTCCTTGTAACAGCCAAAACTTATACGTTTTCCATTCAATTTCGACGAAATTTCTCAGGATTGTTCAGATTAGCGAGTAGATGGTCCCCTATGAGGGTAGTAGAAGGTACTTAGAGATTGGTGTTTTGAGATCAACTACTATGCATCGGATCATCTATACAGTCGTGTTACGGATACGAGGAAGCTTTTGCCACACCTACCTACTTGGCAGACTTTTTTTTTATTTATGATGTGCTCCCTCCGTCTCATCAAATCCATCAGCCGTGATGATCGTGGAAGACCGTAAAAAAAATAGAAAATAAAACACCGCTGAGCCAATTTGTAGACACAAACTTTTGTATCATCTACTTACGTAATATAGTATTCTCTCTATATAGATTCGTTCATGGCTGAGCTATTCCGTTATCGCCGAACTGAGAAGTTCAGTCCATATGGGTGTGCTGCCACAAATAAGACCTGGTCAAGTCGAGTTCCCAATGTAGTAGCTTGGCACTTGAGATCCTCCCTGCAATGAATCAGAAATGGGATGACTTTAACTGAAATAACAATGGCTGCAACCCACAAGGGAGTGATTGGGCAGAATGCGGTACCCTCGTATTTGGAGCCTCTTCATCTCTTCAGAATTGATTGTTAATTATACCCTGAGAAGCGAAAGGGGTGGAAGCGTTGACATTCATTATAGCCCAAGACAGGATGAGCAACTGAATTATTTACACCCTTCCACAGGAGATGGAGGGGATGCCAGGATGAGGATAATGGCTCTTGTCTTCGGGGGTTGGTGGAAAACGCCTTGGCTTCCCTCCGACGGGTCTAACCTCCTTTCTATTAAATTGTTAACAACGTTTGTTACCGGGCTTTTCGTCAAGAACAAAGGCCCGACTCTACTTTCTCCTTCGCCTTTTTCGGGGTTTTCCACCAACTTCCTCTCTCATCCCCGAGACTTGCCTTTAAAACTGACTTTAAGGAAAACGAAATTCTGAGCAAAGGGGGCCCCCGTCTATCCAAACCGCTCTCCACTGAACAAAGGCAGATCAGGTGCTTGTAAGGGAGCCTCGAGGCGGAAAAAGCTGAACACTCCATTTATGAAATATAACGCTCGTGGTACGAAAAATTTGAGTGACCATATTGTTGAGTAGAAAATTTTGGAGTATGTATTTATATAGCTTTATTGTTACATGTTCTGCCTTCTTCAGCCTTAAATGTTTAAGGGGGTCTCAGTCGATCACCGTTTTCCTTGTTCCGGGTCAGTATTTAGCAAAATTGAAGGGGCAAAAACTTAAAATAAAAAATTGAAATTGTAAAGGATTTTAGACATTTATTAGGGCACGGCCCTAGGGAATTGAAAAACTGAAATATTGCCGCCGGAATCATCAAAATCGAACAATAATGGCCAGAATAAACGGTTTTTCCCATTTTGGTTTATTATTTTCAATAATGAACCTTTGGAATCGACCAAGGAAAAAAATTTTAACACCCCCTCAAAATTTGGTGGTTTACGTTTCAAGGTACGTAGAATCCAAAAATCGAATAAAAATTTTGCCGTCCGTCCGCCGTCCGCCGTACGCGGCACTTATGCCACTTAGCACTTACGGATTTTGATGAAATTTGGTATGTAGGCTCCACTTGGGGTCTAGTTGTGCCCCGAAGCTTTTGGTTGATGTAGGTCACTTCTAAAGGTTCCAAAATCAATTTTGAAATTTTGAAAACGCCCTAACTCAAAAAATTTTGATATAAAGGTATTGTTTTTCCTTCAATTTAGGATTCCATAGAATTTTTAAATTTTTTTGAGACCACGCCGAGCTCTGTAGGACAAACCGTTCGCTCCCTACAAAAATTTAAGGGTTTATATTGGAATATATATATATATATATATAAGAAAAATATTTTAACAGATTACGAAGAAGAGACTATTTTTTAATATTTCGGTTGATACCGTTTTCAAAATCTATAGAAAAAAGTGACTTTTTTCTATAGATTTTGAAAACGGTATCAACCGAAATATTAAAAAATAGTCTCTTCTTCGTAATCTGTGTTAAAATATTTTTCTTATATTTGCTCTAGTAGAGCCAATTAACTTCACATTCATATATATATATATATATATATATATATATATATATATGAATGTGAATCGCAAAAGAGGCCTAATCTCCGTTCAAATTAGAGCTGACCGAAATGCGATCAATGGTTGGTGATTTTGATTTTTTTTTTTTTCATATTGGATGGTTGGTGATTTTGATTTTTTTTTTTTTTTTTTCATATTGGATGGTTGGTGATTTTGTAGACGAGTGATCTATACAGAAAAATAATAAACCATTGTGTAATAATTTGCAGCATTTTCTCTGGCAATTATTGTTCAATTTTGATGATTCCAGCGGCAATCATTCAGTTTTTCAATTCTCTAGGGCCGTGCACTAATAAATTTCTAAAATCCTTTAAAATTTAAAATTTAGGTACAACTTTTTAAGTTGTCGCCCCTTCAATTTCGCGAAATACTGACCCGGAACGAGGAACGAACGGTGACCGACTGAGACCCCCTTAAGGCGAGTACCGAGTCCAAAAATGTTCAAAACATCTTTTTTCCATTCTAATTTTTTAATGAAACTAAATAAAATTCTGAACAGTTTGGTAAGAATAAAATAAAAATCGGATGACTGGTTGATGAGTTACAATTTTTTGAAAATTTTGAGTAGCGGAACTGAAATATATCGAAAAGTTGTTAACAAAATGTCGTTCTAATTTTTACAAGACACTCACAAGGATATATTTCAGACATGAAATTTTGTCTGTAATTATCATCTCGTAGATCTACGAGATGTGTATCTATACAGATTTTTGTGTCCCGAAAAACATGCTTAAATTGAAAGGCCACTTTTGGTTTATTATTTTCAATAATGAACCTTTGGAATCGACCAAGAAAAAAAAATTTTAACACCCCCTCAAAATTTGATGGTTTACGTTTCAAGGTACGTATAATCCAAAAATCGAATAAAAATTTGGCCGTCCGTCCGCCGTAAGCGACACTTTTGCCACTTAGCGTTGACCGATTTTGATGAAATTTGGTATGTAGGCTCCATTTGGGGTCTAGTTGTGCCCCGAAGCTTTTGGTTGATGTAGGTCACTTCTAAGGGTTCCAAAATCAATTTTGAAATTTTGAAAACGCCCTAACTCAAAAAATGTCGATATAAAGGGATTGTTTTTCCTTCAATTTAAGATTCTATAGAATTTTTAGAATTTTTTGAGACCACGCGGAGCTCTGTAAGACAAACCGTTCGCTTCCTACGAAAATTTAAGTGTTTATTTTGAAATATATATATATATATATATATATATATATATATATATATATATATATATATATATATATATAAATCAAAACACGAGTGTGAATATTAAAATAGGCCTAATCTCCGTTCAAATTAGAGCTGATCGAAATGTAATCGATAGTTGGTGATTTTGATTTTTTTTTTTAAATTTTTTTTGATTTTTTTTTGATTTTTCCTTTTTTTTCTTTTATATTGGATGGTTGGTGATTTTGTAGACGAGTGATCTATATATAAAAATAATAAACCATTGTGTAATAATTTGCAGCGTTTTTAGCTTCGTTTACTTGGGTTGAAAAATCAACAAACTGTTTTTACTCGTACTCAAAACCTTTGGTTCAAATTTGAGTTCATATTTGGAAGGGGAAATCGTGAAAATTTGGATTAGATCGGCTTAATGCTTAGTTATAAAATAGAACATGAAAATGAATTTGAAACATACAAAATTTACAGCAGATATGAATACAGGTGTGAAGAACATTGTATTGAAAGTTCAAATTATTTAGTACGTTATTGTGGGAATTGTGAAAGAAAAACGGAAGGAAGGCGTCCGCGGGGCGCTAAAAGCGGATTACACAAAACAAAAACAAACAACAAACATAGAAACAAACAAACAATAATAAATATAATAATAATAAAACTACTAATAATACTAATACTTCTTAAACATAGAAATATTAGTTCAAAACCAGAGGATGTTGTCAGCAGGATGCTGGAAGGTGAAAGGAGCTGGACTGCTGTGCCAGAGTACACAGAAAGCATCCTGACAAGGAAGTTACTATTAGAACGAGAAAGAGAAAAGAAGGGAGCATCTGGTCCACCCCCTCACCCAGAGCTTATTAAACGCCCCAGGACTCTGCCCAAAGTAATGCGTTAAACGGTTCCGGGCTGAGTTCCAACGTGGGAGAAAAGGAGGTGTTTTTTTAAGTGGATTCGAATCCCACGTAACCGGAAGTTGCGGATCCTTCCAGGTATCTTACGAGATGCAACTCCACCTCTGATCTTAAAGATTTTCTCACCTGCCTGAAAGAAAAAAAAAACATGAAAATAATAATCAATATTGAAATAAATTGATAATTATTTTCATACTGCAGGGCAGTTTTGTCTAATGTCTTATTAAATTAATCATCCCATTTTTTTTTTAAATAAATTATTTTCACAGAATTGGCCTGAGGCAGTTGTAATTCTGTTTCATCCAATTACAGTTACGTTAGTGTCACCCATTCACAGCCCATGGAATAAGCCCCAGGCCAGTTTTATGAGGGTAAATAAGATAAATAAATGTGATGATGAATTTAATAAGACATTGAACAAAACTGCAGTCTAGAAATAAATTCTACGCATTGTTATATTTTTTTATTAACATTAATTCTTATATCAAATAAGTAAATTCAAAATTCAACAGACGTCCACATCAAAATTTGACGATGAACTCACCCGCTTAGAACATCTAGGTATGTTATGGTTGCTTGTTTTGGTTATGTTGTTACTAATGTTGTTGTTGTTGAGTTTGTACATGCAAAAATAGTAGATCTCAAAATTTATAACTTATTTGATAAAAAAAATTAGGCTGAAGCGACAGTGTACGCCGAAATATGTACCAATAAAGAAATTTCTTTCTATTTTTTACATTTATGTAAAAACAAACGATACAAAACAAATAGAATAGCGAAGTACCGGCGTCCTCTGGAAAAACGAAGATGGATGCTTCGAATTAGCTATGAGACGTAATGTGGTTGAGGAGGCAGCTACGGAATTTTTCAGCGAGGTTGAATTTCCCCGGAGGACAGCATACTGTTTGCCTACGGCGTGATGAGAACCCCTTAAAACATTGATCTCGACTTCTTCTCGGCAAACTTGAAGCCCAGTCAAAAAGAACCCTCGACCTGGATTTTCATGGAAATTATTTTGTGGAAACCTCAGACTTTATTTGCCTATAAGATCCACCTTTTTCAACACATGGGATTGAATTCAAATAAGACAATTCATTTCGTGACCAAAAATTCACCACAGGTGGAAAAAGTGCAGTCTTTTGTAAATTACCGTAAAATGGTGTCACTTTGTAAAATGTAACAAGTTCATTTTCGAACCTGCGGAACAGTTCGTATCCAAGGAACCTGTTCCTGCGTGGAATCTGACGTACATGTGGAGAGTGCAAGTGCAAGTCGAAAAAGAAGAAGGTTTCAAATAGGTTATCTATAAATAGTTGTCCTGAAGTATATTTTTAGGTGTCCGATTTTTAAGTCATAAAGTATGTTCTTTGGATTTCTTGATACGAATAGCAGAAAATTTTGACTTTTCAATGCTGTCGTTTTTGAAACCTCATGGGCGGAGGGGATCGGATGGTATTGGAAACCTCAGGACGTGGGGGCCACTGCATCAATATTCCATTAAGATTATATAGTTCATGTTCATTTCATCGCAATTTCATTCTTCGCAAATTGTTTCCCAGGTACTGAAGTATGTTTTGGTAAAATAACTATAGCCACCTCTCTTCTTGAAGTTTAGAATCTCTCAACACAACCCCCTCCTGAGGTGTCCTTAAAGGTATCGTCCAGTTCATCGAATTAAGAAAATTTTCATACTTCTAAATCAAAACCAGCTATTCTACGCCATTTGGTCCGTCAAAGTGCAACAAAATCGTTTAAAATATCCGAAAATTATTTTTTGAACAAGTGGGAAATTAAGTCGCTCACGACCCTAATTCTCCACTAATCAAGTGAATTCAAGAACTAAATTGTTGAAAATTGAATGCTGAACAAGAATCTGCTTCAAATATTTGAATCTATAGGTTTTAGTGGCGTCAGTGAACGAAATTCACCGGAAAATGGGGAGTCCTTGCTCCACAACTAGCAATTCTTTTATTTCTTTTAGCAAAGTAGGTATTTCCTGCAACAGTTAGTCTGAAACAATTGCGATTTTTCGTTTTATACGTTTCCTTATTGTATGATGCCCAGTAAGTAAAAAAGAGAATGCTAGGGTCCCGAATGTTTGTTCGGTCGACTATAAATTTGATATGTTTAAAAAAATAATATAATTTTTATGTTTCAACTGCTGTTTGTGACTATCCTCTTGAGTCTCAAGTAAATTTGGTCATCTTTTTCAGGGTCGACTGCAATTTTCATTACTCAAATCAGTTGCTGTGATATTAATTTCATAAGACTGTATAGGTATACCTACTTCTTAGGTACCCAATTTCAATAGGGTCGACTGTAAATTTTATTATTGTAATTAGCTGCTGTGATACCTGTTAGGTATGCCTCCTCCTCGGTTTCAGTGGTTAGGACTGACTTATTTCTGCGCCTACTCGTGAATTGGAATTTACGATAAATTGCCTATGTCCTGCCTGGGCGCTAAGTTTCCTAACTAACCTAGTCGGGGATCGGGTAAATCCGGGGCTATTTCCTTCGGATTTAAATATTTGACTATCTGCTTGTTCCTAAGTACTTGATACCTTCGGGCTTCGTGGACTTTTGAGAGAAAACACTTGTTTGGATTTTTGAATGAGCAACGGGTTTATTTGACAATTGGAAAATGGAATTGAATTTTGATAATATAAAAGTGATAGTGAAGCCTTAGGTGGTAGCTTAGTCTATCCCAATCTATATGCCTCCTGACCGCGTGTCGTCGCGAGATTACGGAGTTTCGCAGAAGGCGCGGGTTCGCGACGGCGACGGCAGAAGTCGAGATCGGGTAAGCTCGAGCTATGTACTTAGGACTGACCTGACGTTCCTTTCTCCGGTTCTCGATAATCTTTGGAGATTTGTCCCAGAAGGCGTTGACGTGGCAGACTTCTTTCCTGGAGGCGGCTGGTTCTCTCGGACCGACGTAGCCTGTATTGATACCGCTCTCTGTCACCCAGCGGAAGGCAGTAGAACTGGGTGCTTTTGGATCGTAGAGCACTTGATTCCGGATACTGATGCACAACCCCAATTCTGGCGGCGCACAATGGTTTTGTTGCACAGCTGGGGGCGTATCTTCAGAAATATTGGTGGTTGAATATTTTCAGTACTTTTTCCTGCAGTCCTTCCACCTCTCCTCGCTGATTGGGTGCATATCTTCTCATGGGTGTAAATTTTTCGGCTGATTAGCATAAGCGGGGATAGATTTCTGCTAATCAGGCCACGGTAGATTTTACCGTTGAGGGGGCCTCCACGTGCCGTGCTTTTTGGCGACGTGGGCCTCACGAATTTTTTTCCCTGGGAGCCGTCGATTTACCTTTTCCGGAGTCGAATTGCAACGACTCGGTTTCCCAGGGAGAAACATGAGACTTTGTCAGCGTGAGCGTCTGACAATACCAATTTTAAGCAATAGGTATAAGTAGACAAAAAGGTAAGATTTTAAATATTTTAAGTTGATAAAAAGAGTTTCTAAAGATTTTTGGACTTTTGAATACTTTTTTAGTCCCTTGTATATTTAAGGGACTTTATTTGCTAGAGGAAAAGAAAAAAGCTTTTTTTTAGCAAAGAATCCGGGAATGGATTAATCATGCATGTGTACGGTAAACTTTGCCCCAAATTTAAATTCATCAGAAATTGTTTGTAAATTTTTTTTGTCGAATCTACAATCCATGAACTCTATGTACAGTCCTCCAACAGAGGCCATGCCAGAAATTAGCTCAATGAGGAATTTCACCGATTTCTGTTTGCATTTTTCCTGAATAGTTAATGGTGTGGGATAGATGAAAATCGGGCTGATTTCGGAAAATAAGTCTCCTGTTATTTTTGGGAGACAATCAAAATTTTTGATTTCAAAACTAACCGGGAAAACGGACGTGCAGCGGGAACGCTCGAGGATTGGGCTGTTTGGATCGCTGTCTCCTCCCAGTGTTGCCCATTGGCACGACGAAATCGTGTTTTCTAAGAGAAAAGTTATCAAACAAAAACAGAGGAAACCTAATTTTCCCCATCTCGCTTTTTCTATTTTTTTCTTCAGTTTTTCGATTTTGGACTTTACTGTTTCATGAAATTTTGCATCTGGGGACTATGGATTTCTCGATCTCAGCGCTTCAAGCGGCCATAAATGAACTATTCCAGCATGACGTCATTTTCCCGGTTTTTTTAAACACTCGTATTTTCTACAATGTTTTGTTTATTCGTAAATTAGGAAGTTCGGGCTGAACGTTTGCCATAGGTGGTTTTTAGAGGGGCTGAATCCGATTTTGGGGTAAAAAATAGGAAATTCCGACATGGTGAAATTCCTCATTGAAGCAAGCTAAGTCATCAAAAACCTAAAATGAAAAAAGGTTAAAAAGCGTAAATTTACGGTAAATTAAGAAAATGGTAATTTTTAAATCTATGTTCTACTTCATACTTTTTCCACGTGAGGGCGTTAGAGTTGAAGAGTCGCTACCCTGTACGTTTCATTACGAAGTTTTATGATGGTCTTATCTGACCACGTTTACGCCTTTCAACTCATCTCTGATCCCACCCAACTCTGTGAATTGGCGACTCAAACCCCGAACTGCGAAGAAGTCACATCTCAAGGCCGAAACGTTTGTAACCCAGGCAACTGGAGATAATGAAATAAGCTTTTGCATGAGATAATGGAAATAAGCTTTTGACGTCGAGGGTTATGCGGTCTTTCGATAAGGGAAGGAGACTTTACTGCTTGGAAGCTCGTATGTATTCAAGAGATGCGCCTCTGGGAATCACAGCCTCCCCTCGTACCGCGCCAGACACAACTCGTTCGCTTCCGACAAACGATCCGTCGTATTCTTTACGACTGCTATATCGAGCTGATACCAAGCCTTCTCTCTACAATATGTGTGATTCGTAAGATAGGTGAAGTGAACAAAGGCAAATGACCCGAATCAGAGCACGTGCTCTGGGGGAAAATTCGGCAAGTTGATGATAGTCAATGTAGCAGTTTCGGACCTACATAACATTAAAAATGCAATCTATATAAATCACACTCCGATTTTTTCTTGAACCATAACCAATTAATATACACACTTTTAGTTAATTATTAACTTTAAATTATATATAAATCATTGGGCAGAAATACGAGTAGGTTATTTCATCAGAATATTTCCTACTCTATTTCATCTATCAAAGGTGATAAAAGTTGATAAAATTCCATAATCAGTCCATAGCTTATCTCATAGGCATAAACAATTACTAAAAACATTTAACCAATTATTAAAAGTACCTATGTAACCATTCAATAACCAGTTAACAAAAGTCTACAATTTGATCTGAGGAAATTTGGACAGTTGATGAAAGTCTGTAATTAATTATTATTTGATAGTTGAATTCGATGTCAATTTTCGAAATTAGTTAGTAAAAGTAAATAGTCAGGTGTTATGTCTGCATGTTGTCGAGTGAAGGAGATGACCTTCTTGATGCGGCGTTTGTGTTTTCTTTAACCCCTACTCAACAAAGAGAGAACTGACCCTAACCCAGTGACTGCACTTTTGCACCGGCAGCTTATTAGCCCGACTGACGTGTGGAGTGCATGGAAAGTAGGCTAGCCCGGTAACCCCGGCGTTTCATCAGAAACCGACCGTCAGAAGGTGGGAGATTTACCTAGTGAGCCAAGTACTTTGAGGAGATCCTTTCAGAGGAGACGGTAGAGAGCGAAATGAGTAAGATGGTTGACTGAACTAGATTGGCATAAGGGAGCATCCCTGAGTGGGCTATATACTCGTATAGTTTCCTCCCGGGAGAGAGAGGTGGAAAGGTGACGTCATGTTGACGTTTTTCCCCGTACCTCATCTCCCCCGGTGGGTGATGACTCACTCAGGGATCCTCCTGTTCGCTTCTTTATTTAAGAACTAATTGCTAGTTGATATGTGGGTCATAACACCAGGTAATAAAGAAATGGAGAAATCAATAACCAAATCAATAATGAACACTTGCATACGAGTCTACAACACATTGGGACATTTTATGTCTAAGTGTGATTTATGCAAAAATTTAGAGATTCATTTTCCAACGAATGGTGAAGGATTTTTCTACGAATACGAATGACGAAGATAAACTTCCACAGCAACTTGGTTGTAAGTGGAAATCATTAAGAAACTATCTGTAATGCTTTTTCGTGACCGATTTTGTGACCAATGGGGTAGTTGCATGATATTTTTTGTATTTTTTCTGTGTAGAGAATCTCTATTGAAGTACGAATCTGCAAATAAAACTCCCAGAAACGCTTCCTAAAAATTTAGAGATTTTTTCAAAGAACGGGATACACACGGCTTGGACGCTGCGGGGTGGGGGCTACGTCACGGGTGTGAAGGGGGCCAAGAGACCCCTACACCACTGTTACCCTGACGCAAGGTTATCGACCTGGGGGTACTGTGCCGGAGGGATCCTTTGCCCAGGGGGTCCTTGGATAGCAACCCTCTGTTTGTTTACGTTCATTTGAGGTGCTATCATATTGAATTTTGCTAGCAGCGCAATCGAAACATGTTGCATCTAAGATTTCGTTTCCTTCTGGCATTCCCTCTACTGTAACTGAAACCTTATATGGTTGTGAAGAAATGCGGTGTTCTGGTGATACTCGAGCCATAACCTCGCAAATTTGCTAGATTTTTCCAAGTTGGACATAACCAACATCCTTTTATTTAAAAATTTACAAACACTCATTGGTACTACGTTGTACAGGATAATGACACTACGATGAAACTTCCAATAAATGAGCTACTGCAACCATTTTGATGAAGAAGTACTACACTCAAGAAAACAACTGATCTTTTACTTTCTACAAAAGTGTCAACTTACCTTCATTCTTGGCTCCTCTTATTTCGGCACTGACGAACTTTTTATTGACGTAAAAATCGTGCTACATGCCAATATACGAATATGGAATATTTTCCAGGAAAGCCACCTCGAAACTCTAATCGATGGCTCTCCTTTTTGGCATATAGACATTTTATTTCAATACTTTGGCACATAAACGAAAAAAGTTACCGTTGGTTTTCTGATGATTTCTACTTAAAACCAAGTCGTTCCTACCTAACTTTATCTTCGTCATGCGTGTTCGTAGAAAAATCGTTCACCATTCGTTGGAAAGCCCTAAATATTTGCATAAATTATATGCTCCCAAAACCGCTGTACTTACGGAAGAAACTGAGATATACCTACCCCTGAGTTAAAATAAAAGAACTGTCAACAACATTCGAAAGCAGATTATCGGGTAGGTAGCGGGAAAAAATGAAGACATGTGTTGCAGACTCGTATGCAAGCGTTTATTAAAAGCTTCTTGAAACTTTACAGAGAACATTATCTTTTCCAAACCAATCAACTAATAAATTATGGTAGGTAAATACCGGTATAAACTATGGTACGAACGCACCACCAGAAATGTGTCCACTGATAACGTGATAACATGACCGTAAAAGTAACGCGAGGTTTTAACAACAAGAAAAATAACCAAAATATGCTTCAAAACTTTCAATTGAAACGATTGTAAACGACATGTAAAGCTTGAAAAATATATTTCGAAGTTGTTTTAACCATCACCATTATTTTGCAACTATATTTCAATGTTTCTGACTCGAATTGTCCTCGATGGCAGTGATCTCAACGCACTCTATTGTGAGATTCTCATTTAGGGATGACGTAAGAGGAGTGGCCCACCAACACTAAAAAGCACGGTACTTCTTTATTGAAATACGGCTAAACTAAATGGAATTTCTAACTGAAAACAGGTACAGATACGTTTTTAAGTGCGCTAAATTCGAATCTGAAGTCAAAAACACGAAATTCCGACCCATGCAACTACCCCATTTGAGACGCTTTTTTCGTTTGTGTGCCAAAGTAAAGATATAAAATTTCAAATGTGCCAAAGTAAAGACATGAAATGTCAAAAAACTATATCCAATCTTAGTAAAATTAGTAAAGTTGAATAACCAGTCAATAAAAGTTTATAACCAGTTAATAACAGTCTACATACTGTTAATAAAAACCCTCGGATTTCATCAAGTCTAATGATAAAATTCGATCAATTTTGTTCAAATTTAGAGGAAGGTTTTGGGCATATCAAGATTTATCGGAGCTAAGCTCATAGATCCCATACCTAAAGGCCTGATGCCAATGGTTTTCCCGCCTCGGCTAGCTACATTTAAGGTGATATTGACTCTTTATATATATATATTCTTGGACAATATATTGTCCAAGAAGTTGCAGCTATTTTTATGAAGGATGGGGAGAATAGAGGATTGGATGATGGAAAAAGTTTACGAGGCAGCATTCAATCTGAATGCTGAAAACCTCAGTGACCCAGAATGTAGAAAACCTCAGACTGAAGAATGTAGCCAATCAGACTGCAGAGCTTTGAACAATTAGAATATAGGAATTTCTAGCCAACCATAAGCTGATAAAACCATATAATTATAAGATATAAAATGAAATTAAACATGGCCTAGAAATGACATCTGATGAGAAAAAATCGTGCTAATATCGGTGATATTTAGCCAGAAGTGGAAAGGATTTGAGTAAAATTAATTGATTTGTAAGATGAGCTGATAGTTACATTGTTGTTTACAAGAAGTAATACATCGATGCCTTATAGCACAAAGGTGCTATGTCCAATAATTGGAGTTCTGAGAAAAACGCAAAAGAAATTATCACCAATGCACAATTCCTAAAATAATGGCTTATTACACTAAACTCTTTAATTTCTTCAATAAATTTTAAGCTATTATCTTCAAGAAAACTCAATGATAGTTTTGTTAAATTTGAGCTTTTCAGAAATATAAAAATAAAATAAAAAATGTGGAAGGTGGATGGACTCCTTTGTGCTTTAAGGTATCGGGTTACATTTTTGTTCGCTTGTCATTCCTGGCGTCGCGAATCAGCTGTCTTCCAATGAGAAGATCAGAATTGGTTCCTCATCATGGTTGCTTATTGCTTCAAGTGGAGAGGGGTTCACCAACTCTGATTGTTATTAGGCCCTCCTTTGATCTCAAGGGAACATTGAACCAGCTAAGTTAACCAAATATATTTACATTATAATCAAGTAGAAATCATTATTTCGTAACAACAAAGTCCTGCAAATAGGGGAAGATATCCTTATGGGTCTCGTACTCTACTTTTGATAACCGAAGACAGAAAACTCTTGTTCGTCCGATAATGAGACCAGCGAAGCCTCTCGGTTGAGGTGCGGAAATACTAGGGTATAGGCCCTTCGAGATGTTATACATAAGGTCGAACAAAAAGACGGAGAAGGCAAAGGACAAGAGAGAAGGTGAAAGCTGGAGGTTGGTTAGATGAGAAGAACAAGGGATCGGTGGTGGAGGAAGGGTTAGACAGAGGGTACCAGTATTGTGGTACCTACCTCATTAAACCTTGGAGAGGAGGTTTCTATCCAAGAACAAAGGTTGCCGAGGGCTTAACGGGGTGCTCAAGGGGTGGCGAGATCTCATCAGCAACTTCCACAATGTTAGTAATATCCATCGAAAGTGGAGCATCCCGTTTTCTCGTACAACCTACGAGAAAAAAAACGTCAAACAATATTAACGTGGCCACAAACATGCGCAGACATACAGAGAGAGAGAGAGAGAGTAATGATTAACTACATCGATTATCTACCTAATAATGATAACCTACAGTGAATGAATTATCTTAATTTCTGTACTGACCTATGAATAGCCTTCGGGCGGTTCACAAATGAAAAAATTTTCAATTCAATTCAATTCAATTAGAGACCAGTGAAGATTTCAGGGTCAAAGAACAATGCATACTATGCACAACATTATTATGCACAGCTAAACTTCAGATTGGAACGAGACACCAAAATTCATCAAAATCGGTCTATGGTAAGGAAAGTGCCACGGCGGACGAACGAAGCAATTTATATTTTATTTTTAAATTTACCTACCTACTTATCTTGAAAAAAGACCCAAAAAATTTAGGAGTAAAAAA
The DNA here is from genome assembly GCA_009739505.2 of Apolygus lucorum. NCBI lineage: Eukaryota > Metazoa > Arthropoda > Insecta > Hemiptera > Miridae > Apolygus > Apolygus lucorum. Next base: position 39,173,465 of record CM019173.2, read on the forward strand.
TTTGTTTTCTTGAATTCCAAAGTTCATTATTGGTTAACGTCGTCACTTCTAAGTAGTTGAAATATAGGTGAAAACGAGCTTTTGAAGTGGTCATTTCTCTCGAGTAAACCAACAAGTTTCGCTGATTTCAACGTTGATTTTTGACTATTTCGAACAATCAGTGGTTTTAAAAATTCGACAATCGATGTTGAAATCATTGAAACTGGTTGGTTTACTCGAGGAGAAATTACCACTTCAGAGGCTTGTTTTCACCTTCGATGGTTTGAAAAAAACGAGAATAGATGTTGAAATCATTGAAAACTTGTAGGTTTTCTCTGGTGAAATAGTAGTCTAGTCTAGCGACTAGTAATACTAGTCGATGATAACAGTATCTTCGTTTAGTTATGCCGGTTACATGATTTCATGACAGGACACACATACTGACAGACACGGATATAAAATGATAAAACCAAATAAATAGAAACGAACATGAACGCAACACATAAACAACAATGTTGAAGTACATGACAACCCATGACTATGTCTTGACTTTTTACGAGTAAAATTTGAACTGGCGTATGGTAGTAGATATACGATTTAAAAAAAACTTCGCAAACACCTATTCGATATCAGTGAACTCAATGTTTTTCTTTCGATAATTTATCGTGAACACTGAATTGATTAAAAAAGATAGATGCAAAAACATATTCGATATTAGTGACTATGACACATCAATATTTTTCTTTCGTATATTAATGTAATCGATACAGCCTGCTGAGATTATTTCGATGTTAAATATCGCATAAATGTTTATTCGATACAAATTTAGTGACGATTCGATATACCCAGAACTCTGTGGATGTACCTTCACATGCATTCAAACTAGAGATGGGCGGTATTTAACGTAGGTAACAGTTAAAAATAACCTATTACCGGGTTTCGTTAATTCCGCTTGGAACCTATTACCAAAATAATCCTGTTACAAATAACGTTCCAGGGAAGGCTCCAAAATGTGTGGAGCCAGAACAATAGCTTGGGTTTTTAATCGAAAAAGAGCGAA